>JAOPSE010000006.1:16517832-16684676 GCA_029449295.1 Zea luxurians
CCGATGTTCGACAATTTCTCGGCTTAGTCCAGGCATTTCAGTGTAATTCCAAGCAAAACAATCTGAATATTCCTTCAATAGACCGATCATCTTTTCTAGAATCGGTCTCCAGGGTCTTGTTTACAAAAGTCGGCCTTGGAGTTTTACCATTTCCTATGTCAATCTCCTCCAAAGGATCAGCCGATGTAAACCCCTGTCCTAGTTTATCAAGATCTCTGAATTCCTCTATCATGTCCCCCACAGAGGAATCAGATGATCTTTGTGTGATGGCGGACTCTCCGGTCTCGGGACCGGATCATCCTTAATACTATCTTTTCGCTGTGGAAGATGTTCGGTCTTAAAGTCCGAACTGTTCTGTGAAAGACCAGACCATCCGACTTTGAGAGCCGAATTGTCCGTGATCAAAGACTCATGAACTTTGTGTGTATTCATCATTTAAACTTTATTTAGGATTTAGCCGATTCTCCATCGGCTCTAGCATTACAGGAATGAAACCTTTCTTATCTATACTTATGAACTGGTAATCAGAAAAATCTACTCCTATGAGACATGTAGCAGTCTCATAAGTCCAGAGTACAGGGGCATCGGCCACAACGATGCAGGCCGATACATCAGCATGTACTTGTTCTATGTCATCGCCTACCCATTGTATTAGCATTTGATGTAATGTAGAAGGTATACATTGATTGGCGTGAATCCAATCTCTCCTAGGATTAGACTGTAATTTCCTTCTACATCAGCGACGAAGAATGCAGCAGCAAGGGTCTTAGTCCCGATGGTTAATTCAACGGACGTGACTCCCCTGGCTTTGATCGAACTATCCCCAACACCGCTGAGGGTCATGTTGGTTTTGACAAGTTCGTCATCTTGCTTTCCTAATTTTCTGTATAATGAATAAGCATTAGATTTACAGCCGCCCCTCCATCTACCAACATCTTAGCAATCGGTATTCCATCAATGTGACCGCGCACAAAGAGCGGCTTTAAATGATTTACCGATTCCTTTGGTTTAGTAAAGGCGGCTTCTTTAGGACCAAACTCAAACTGGGCAACAACAGGTTCATCGTCGCCGATAATAGTACAATCGGCAGAAAATGTAATAACATTTACATCCACCTAGGCGTTCTGGAGAAGCCTCGTAGTCGACCAAGTCTTCTCCCAGCAGGTCATCTTCCTCCATTGATGTTGGCGTGTCGTTGGAGGCTCCCTGGTGTGGTGCGGACGGTCCGGACTCCGGGGGCGGACAGTCCGCGCCTGGTGCAGATCGCCCAGTCTTACTGGCCAGGCTCCCTGCCATACCTGCAGGGTGCTGTACAAAAGTTGTTTTCATTTCTATTTTTGTGGCCGTTTGATTTTCCTCAACGGCCTTTGGTCTCCATCTCTTTTGCGGTGGCGGTACTGTGGGTGTGTGTCATTGAATATCTTTTCCGCCTCCTTTTCCTGGCTCTCCTTCACTCTTAGGCGCTGTAATTTCCGCTTTTGGGACCGTGTCAATCCCGCTGGGCACCATCGAGGCATGGAGTATTTTGGATCGGCTGTTTTGATGGTCGTATCTTCTTTTTTGGTATGTTGGCCGATTCACCAAAAATCATCGGCCCTTTATTGTCTTCTTGTATGACGACGTCTGCAGTACCTATTTTGATGACGTCCTTCTTTGTTGTTCTTTGAGTTGCTACAGGCGTATGCCCCCCTGCCGGATTGGTCGGCCTTGAAGGCCGAGTAGTCCGGCAATCCTGTTGGGTTTGTGCCTGGTGACCGGATTGAGCAGTGCTCAATCGGTCTTGTACTGGTGGCGTCAACCTGTCAAAAACAGATGTTTGGGGTGCCCCCTAGGTGGGGTACTGTGGCATCCCAAATGGATATGGTGGCATGCCCCACATTTGATTTGGGACATATGGCGGAGGTAAATATGTTTATGGATATGGCATAGGTGGATATGGAGGTGGAGGTGTCCATGCAGGTATGTTAGGTCTCACTTGTATAGTATGACCTTCATTTCTTCCGATTGGTGGGGTGGTCCAATCGGCCTGACCTGGTGCTGCTCATGAATGGGTGGCGGGGTCGCTTTGCTGGCCGGTCACTGGGGCCGGCCTTCTTTTTTACGTATTTAGACAATAATTGATCAAAAGTTGGGCCGGCTTTAACCAACCGACCAGCTGCCTTGAATGTATTTGTTTTCCACGTACCTATCTCTGGTCGTCGTGGTTTGAAAGTACGTGGCCGTTGTAAGTCCTGAGTACCGGACCATCCGCCGGAGCTCTCCGGACCGTCCGGTGGGGTCCCGGACCATCCGCGCCTACGTGCCGGACCGTCCGGGATACGCAGCACGGGTTCCTGCATCTGTCTCCCTGTCTGCGCTTGCCCCCCAGTACTGGAGGCTGTGATGGTCACCTTTAGGGTCTCCCCTCCATCGGGAGTCTTCTTGGCTACCACTTTCCTGCAAGAAACTTTATGATCTTCATCGGCCTTTTTAGAATTGCCGATGATTGCCTCTTTGCCTTTGCCTTTATCGGCCGTGTTTGGCCGAACCAGGACTTTCTTGCCCTCGAAGTCGATCACGTTCATTGGAAAGGGCTCTATATCCACCTGCATTTCCTGAAATTTCAATCGTCCCTCATTAATGGCCGATTGAATTTGTCGTCGAAATACATTACAATCATTAGTGGCATGAGAAAATGAGTTATGCCACTTGCAGTATGCACGACGTTTTAGCTCGTCGGCGGATGGAACAGTGTGATTTATTTTAATATTGCCATTTTTGAGTAATTCGTCAAATTTTATCGCACTTACCAACATTAAACGTAAACTTAACCTCCTCTTGCCGTTTCTTTTGAACCGTCTGCAAGGAGGAACAAGCCGAAGATTTGGCCTGTTTTGGCCAAACCATTTCAGCAGCATATACTTCTACTGATTCGTCATCTGAGCTACTTTGGTCGCATTCTACTATATGTACGTTGTGACGCATTGTTTTAGCAGTTTCTTTGCTCCGGCTTTCGCAAGCCAAAGCCCTCTGGTGTAACTGTGCTAGTGTAAAAAATTGGATGCCTTCTAATCTCTTTTAAATAATATAGTAGACCATTAAAGGCTAATCCTACTAGCTGTTTTTCTGCTAAATGAATTTGAAAGCATCGGTTTCTTGTATCGTGGAATCTCCGGATGTAATCATTAACCGATTCGTCTTTTGTCTGTCGCAATGACACTAAATCGACCAAATCCAATTCATAATCACCGGAGAAGAAATGATCATGAAATTTTTGTTTTAGATTCCCCCGATGAAATGGAATCAGGAGGTAAAGTGGCATACCATGCAAATGCGGTTCCTGTTAGCGATAATGAAAATAAACGCACGCGAAATGCCTCTGTGTCTGCCAATTCTCCCAATTGTGCTAAGAACTGGCCTATATGTTCGCGCGTGTTTTTCCCTTGATCACCCGAAAATTTTGCGAATTCGGGTATTCTAGTTCCTTGTGGGTACGGGTGGTGATCAAATCGGCTGTCATAAGGTTTCCGATATGATTGCCCCCTAGGGACCATGCTTACTCCGAGCTTATCTTGGAACGCCCCGGCTATTTCTTCCCTCACTATATCAATGGCAGCCGGTGCAAGACCACCGGCTCTCTGGTCAAACATAGGTGGGTTGGTTGCATATTAGTATGTTGTCGTTCCCCCCATTGGTTTGAGCTACGTGGTGCATTTCCATTTGCCCTATATGGCTCATAGGTTTGATCGTTTCTTTCTGGCCTTTTAGGTGGGGCCGAAAAGCTTTCCTGGGCTCTGGATCCTGAATTAATGGGCTGGTGCATTGCATAATGTGATGGGAAGTGTTGCTGGGACGGGCGAGGATTTAGGTAATAATCCTCCTCAAAAGACTCATGCGCGGACTATCCGGATACGTACCCGGACGGTCCGTGGTTATATGCGGACCGTCCGTCATTATATGCGGACCGTCCGACTGGGTAGTTTGGGTTCTGTGTCATATGTGGTGGCTCGGGCGCATATCTAGAGGTAACTCATTAAAAATAGGCCCGACTGTTGTTGGCCCGGACGGTCCGCGCTCACGTGCGGACGGTCCAGGCATGTGCAGATCGGCTGATTTGCTGCCGATTTGCGGTTGCTCAGGGTATGTGTCCATCGGCATCCCATAAAGGGGTTGTGACTGGTCGTGACAACCTGTAGCCGATGTGTTACGCGTGTTACCTCCTAACTCAACCTCGTGCGAAGGAAAATTGGCGATACTAGATTTATCAAATGCACGTACTAGTCTCTTAAGATCGCTTTGCATACCCCCTATGATGTTCTGCATTTGTTCACGCTGATCTTCTACATAATTTCTAAGAGATTGCAGATCGTTGGTATTACTTACATTGGGGATATCTGGCGTGGGTTGGAGAGATGCCGGATCCGTCGCCCGATGTCGGACGACCTTGTTGTTCCTGTCCACTTTGAAGTTGGCCAAGAACTTTGCTTTCGCCTCTTGGATCATCCGCTCCTTGTGCTCCTCGAACTGGAGCTGCTCGTCAGCCGGCAAGGTTTCCCAAGTCGACTCTATGATGTTGCTTGGAGAAATATCAGAGTTATCCCTTGAACCGGCCATTGAGGGCCGATTTGATGAGCTTAGATGTGCTTTCCCCAGCGGAGTCGCCAAAAAGTATGTTGACGCCTTTTCGGAGCGCCAAACACTCAACAAGAACCGTGGCGGTGCCCTTTGCACAGGGGCGGACGGTCCACGGGCAGGGGCCAGACGGTCCGCGGCCTGGTGCGAGGCGCTGTGGTGCTCTCTGCGCAAGGGCGGACTGTCCGCGGCCTGGGGCCGGACGGTCCGCGACCTGGTGCGCGGCTAGGGCTCCTGCCTGACGGCCGGACGGTCCGCGCCCTGGGGCCGGACGGTCCGCGCCCTGGGGCCGGACTGTCCGCGAGTACGCAGGGACAGCGGAAGATCGCCGACGGCGCCTGGATCTCGCTCCCGGGAGGGACCCCGTCGGGGAGTAGAGATCCTAGGTGGTGTCTAGGCTCGGGCCGGCCGACCTAGACTCCTCTAATCGACGTAGAGCCGAAGAGAGACGAAGAATTTGGGGATTGGATAGCTAAACCTAAACTAGACTAGAACTACTCCAAGGATAAAATGCGAAATAGAAGTTGTATTGATTCGATTGATGATTACAAATCGGCCGTAGACCTCTCTATTTATAGAGGAGGGGGCTGGACCCTTTACACAACTGATTCCGAGCTAATTCCGCGAATATAGCTAACAACCGTAGCACAAAACTCGGAACCCTAATCTGTTCTGCGCACGCGCGGACCGTCCGGCCCACAGGCGCGGACCGTCCGGACCGCGGACCGTCGGGCCTCAGGGCCGGACCGTCCGCTTGCTCATTTCTGGTTCGAACAGTCATGACATTTGTTTATGTCAACAATAATTCTAGGTTTCATCTTGTACTGTTTTAACCTGGTATTGGTTTAAAGGTCATGAACATGAATCCACTTGCTTAGTTCAGAAATAAATGTTTGGTTTCATATTGCAAGGAGTCTTTCCCTGATATGTTTGTGTGTTCTAGTCTTGTGTGTTGAAGCCTGTAATGCTGGATGTTCTCATACTTCAACTTATGGAGTACACTGAGTAGTCTGCAATCCGGACTATATTCCTGACCAATGTCTACTGTACCATAATTTTTGCTGGCCGATATCTCTGTTCCTAGTATTTCTCTGTTCCTTTCTCTCTTGCCTGTCACTGTCTCACGGCTGGACCAGCAGCTTCCACTAGTAAACTGAAGAAGCCGAACTTGATGCTACTAAAAAGCTCTCACTTGCTGCACAACATGTTTTCAGACTTGTTTCCTTTGGTTCATCACAACAGAGAAGAAGGCTGCACAGTGAGAGGTACATGCAGATAGCAAAGTAAGGAGATGACCCATACTCAAACATGTCCCAGTGTTGAGCACTTGAGCGGCACGAGAACATACTGGCACACCAAGTCGCGATGATGGAGATTGGCTTCCTGTTGGGGTCATGCTTCGTTGCGCCGAAGGTCTTGTACGAAGAAGCAGCTTCGGCTGAAGCTGTCCCCAGGAGATGGCCGAAGGTTCCTTTTCATGGAGCTTCGGCGTTACAAACCGACATAGAGATAGAATGACCTTTTTATCCATAAAGGTCTGAGTCAATGTTGTAAACTTTTGTAAGGGGCATAATTGTAATTTGTCACAGGCTGCGTCCTGTGTCTATAAATAGATGAACAGTACCCCCGTACTGTTCAGGGGGACCTGTCATTTGCCTTCGCATCACACTTATACTTTTGCCTTCCTCAAGACCGAAGGTACATTTGTAATTTGAAATTATTTATATTCGTTCATATTAATAAAAATGGAAATGATTCTATGATAACATTTAAATGTTTATTTTATATCTCATGATTTATATGAATACTTCGTCCCTCGTTATTATGCTTACGAAGGTACGTCCTTCGTAACCTTCGCCCGAAATTCTTTATATCCCGAAAGGATATAAAATGATGGAGGACGAAGGAATTTAACACTTAACATTTTCTGTGTTGCCTTGTTCTTAACTCTTAGCATTTGAGAACAAGCCCCCAACATTGGCGCCCACCTCCGGTGAACTCACTTCCACTTTTCTGAGCTGATGGCTTCGTTCAACAATCAAGCTGGAGCTGCTTCGGCTTCGAAGCTGGTGCTCCCGATAACAGGCGGTTCTTGCTCAGAGCCGGCTAACAAGAAGCAGAAGAAGGAGGCTCAGAGAAGGGTGCAGCATGTTGGAGTGCAGGGACCCTTCATCAAGTCAAAATGGTCCCACATTCCAATTACTTTCTCTCAGGAAGACCTTCAGCTTAAGGATTATCCTCACAATGATGCCATGGTTATCTCTTGCGTGATCAAAGGATTTCTGGTTCACAATGTCCTAGTTGATACAGGCAGTGCAGCTGACATTATATTTGCTAAAGCCTTCAGACAAATGCAAGAGCCTGAAGACAAAATTCATGATGCTACGCACCCTCTTTGTGGCTTCGGAGGGCGGCAGATTGTAGCACTTGGGAAGATTACCATGCCGGTAACCTTCGGATTTGTCAACAACACAAGGACTGAGCAAATTGTGTTTGATATTGTTGACATGGAATATCCTTACAATGCTATCATTGGCCGAGGTACCCTTAATGCCTTCGAAGCAATTCTTCACCCAGCTTATCTCTGCATGAAGATACCTTCGGACCAAGGGCCTATTGCTATTCATGGAAGCCAGGAAGCTGCTAGAAGGGCCGAAGGAAACTGGACTGACTCCAAGGCAATCCATAACATAGATGGAGCTGAAGCTTGTGAACAGTACAAATTCAGGAGGGAGAAGGCAGCTTCAGCGGATCAGCCGAAACCCATGTTATTGTGAAGACATAGCAGAGCAGAAGGTGCTGTTGGGCTCGCAACTATCTGAAGACCAGGAGAAAACCTTGATAAGGTTTTTATTCAATAACAAGGATGTTTTTGCATGGTCAGCTAATGATCTCTGTGGAGTAAATCGGGATGTTATTGAACATTCGCTCAATGTCGACCCATCCTTCAGACCCCGAAAGCAGAGGCTTCGGAAAATGTCTGATGACAAGGCCGAAGGAGCTCGCAATGAAGTAAAAAGACTCCTCAGTGCAGGAGTTATCAGAGAAGTGAAGTATCCAGAGTGGCTGGCTAACAGTGTTATGGTGAAGAAGGCCAATGGCAAGTGGAGAATGTGTATCGATTTCACAGATCTTAACAAGGCTTGTCCGAAGGACGAATTCCCGCTGCCAAGGATAGACTCTTTAGTCGATGCAGCAGCTTCTTCAGAGCTCATGAGTCTCCTAGACTGCTACTCAGGCTATCATCAAATTTGGATGAAGAAGGAAGATGAGCCGAAAACTAGCTTCATAACCCCAAGTGGCACATATTGCTATCTTCGGATGCCTGAGGGGCTCAAGAATGCTGGAGGGAGTTTCAGCAGAATGACTGCGAAGGTTCTCCAGTCTCAGATAGGCAGAAATGTGTTGACCTATGTTGATGACATTATTGTAAAAAGCACGAAGCAGGAAAATCATATTGCTGATCTGCAGGAGACCTTCGCCAGCTTCAGACAAGCTGGTCTGAAGCTGAATCCAGAAAAATGTGTCTTCGGAGTGAAGAAGGGTAAATTTCTTGGATGCTTGGTTTCAACAAAGGGAATCGAAGCTAATCCGAATAAAATCGAAGCTATACTTCGAATGGAGCCACCAACCACAAGAAAGGGGGCCCAAAGATTGACAGGAAGGCTGGCATCTCTCAACAGATTTATATCCAGATCAGCAGAAAGAAACTTACCATTCTTCGAGGTGCTGAAGTCAGCTGAAGTCTTTCAATGGGGCCCAAGTCAACAAAAAGCCTTCGAAGAGCTGAAGCAATACTTAATAGATCTAACAACATTAACTCCACCAACGCCAGGGGCTCCTCTGTTGTTATATGTGGCAGCTTCGCACTCAGCAGTAAGTGCGGCACTTGTCCAGGAGAAGTTTGATGGACAAGTCAAGAAGCAGGTCCCAGTATATTTTGTATCTGAGGTCCTTAGTGTCTCAAAGAAAAATTATACAGAGCTGGAGAAGGTATTGTATGCCGTTTTAATGGCATCCAGGAAGCTTCGGCATTATTTTTAGGCGTGCAACATTATTGTTCCTTCTTCGCAGCCGTTGAAGGATATCATGAGAAATAGAGAAGCTACTGGACGGATTGGAAAATGGGCTGTGGAGCTCAATGATTTTTACATTGATTATGTGCATAGATCCTCAATCCATTCTCAAGCATTGGCAGATTTCATTGCCGACTGGACGCCAGGGGCTCAGGATGAAGAAGCAAATAAGGATGCCGAAGTATGGACAGTGTTTTGTGATGGCTCTTGGGGAACCTTCGGAGCAGGTGCAGCTGCTGTGTTGGTCTCACCATCCAAGGTTAAAACTTGCTATGCAGCAAGACTTGAGTTCAGCTGCACAAATAATATTACTGAGTACGAAGCCCTGCTCCTGGGTCTTCGGAAATTAAAGGCAATGGGAATCAGAAGGGCGATTCTTAAGACTGATTCCCAGGTTGTTTCGGGTCATATTGACAAAAGTTGCAAGGCTAAAGATCCGAAGCTTGAAAAATACCTAGACACGGTCCGAAGGATCGAGGCCTCCTTCGAAGGATTTTCTGTCAAGAATATCCCTCGGGGACAAAATGAGCATGCTGATTTACTAGCCAAGTCTACAGCACAGGGGCTGCCGTTACCTTCGGATGTCTTCTTCGAAACAATAAAGGCACCTTCAGTGGAGCTACTTGAAAGAGCAGTCCTCAGCATTTCTCCTGCTTACAGCGAAGATTGGAGAACTGAGATAATCTCTTACCTTCAGGGTAACTTCCTATCAGATGACGAAGCTTATAATAAAAGGATAGAGGCAAGAGCTCGTCCGTATGTCATGATAGAAGGGAGTTATACAAGCATGGAGTTTGTGCCCCGCTGCTCAAGTGCTTGTCCAGAACCGAAGGTATAGAGTTAATGAAAGAGATACATGCAGGCCTGTGTGGATCCCACATCGGATCCAGGCAGTTACTTGGAAAAGTGTTCCGCCAAGGATTTTATTGGCCGAAGGCAGCTTCGGATGCAGCGGAGTTAGTTCGAAAGTGCGAAGGTTGTCAAAAATGTGCAAGAGATCAAAAGCAACCTTCGTCTTTGACACAGCTGATACAACCCATCTGGCCATTGCAAAGGTGGGGCCTTGACTTGTTGGGTCCATTACCACCGGCCCAAGGGAACCTAAAATATGTTATAGTAGCTGTGGAGTATTTTTCCAAGTGGATTGAGGCGAAGCCGTTAGCCACAATAACTTCGGCCACTGTCCAAAAGTTTTTCTGGCAGAATATTGTCTGTCGTTTCGGGGTACCGAAGGCCATCACTGTAGATAATGGAACGCAGTTTGACTCCGAAGCTTTCAGAAATTTCTGTGATCAAATTGGAACGAAGATCCATTTTGCATCAGTCAGGCATCCGGAGTCGAATGGGCTCGTTGAAAGGGCCAACGGCATTATAATGACAGGAATAATGAAGTTAATCTTCAATCAACCCAGGGGAAAGTGGCCAGATCAGTTGACCAAAGTGGTGTGGAGCCACAATACAACAACATCAAGGTCTACAGGCTTTACCCCATTCAAGTTATTATTCGGTGACGAAGCTATAACTCCGGAAGAAGCTAAAGCTGGATCAATAAGAGTGGTAGCTTCGGCAGAATCAGATACCGAAGATGCTTGTCTTGTGGAAAAAGATGCCTTAGAAGGGATCAGGCTTCAAGCCGTGGAGAATATCAATAAATACCAGGCTGAAACAGTCAAATGGCGAGATAGAAAGGTCCGGCTGAAAAATATTGAGCCAGGACATTTTGCTTCGGAGAGTGGCTAACCCAGATACAGTGGGCAAGTTACAATTGAAATGGGAAGGGCCTTTCTTAGTAGCATCCTCGTCAAGGCCTGGTTCATACAGATTAAAGGACATAGATGGCAACGAAATTCCAAGATCTTGGAATGCAGATGAGCTTCGGAGATATTATGTATAACTCGATGTAACTTTTTATGTTTTTCTTTTTCTTTTTCATGGCACCCTTTTCCTTTCCAAAGGGGGAGAAAGGTTTTTAATGGGGCCATCATATGTAATTTCCTTTTTTAGTTTTATAAGAGCAAAATCCCCCAAAGAATGTAAATGTAAAAGCTGAGAACGCACCATCGAGTGCCGAAACTGAAAAAGAGAAGAAGCTCCAAAGACGTCCCTAAGGGGATGCAGAGCTCACAGCGAAAAGTCAACGCTGATTCCGCCGAAAGTAAAAGGCGAAGAAGCTCCAAAGACGTTCCTTAGGGAATGCAGAGCTTATACCGTCTAAGTAAAAGACGAAGAAGCTCCAAAGACGTTCCTAAGGGAATGCAGAGCTTATACCGTCTAAGTAAAAGACGAAGATGCTCCAAAGTCGTTCCTAAGGGAATGCAGAGCTGATGTGTGGTTGTCTCTAAGGAAATAATGGCTGAGTGTGGCTTCGGACATATGCTTTGGACATTCATTCGCACATTACATTACATCATAACATTTGCATTCATAAGCATTCATTCATAGCATTTGTGTTCCTAAGTGGTTGCTTCGGCAAAAAGCAGAAGTGGTCTCTTATGATTTGTTGTGTACAAAAAAGAAAAGCTTCGGTAAAAAGAAGAAGTGGTTTCTTATGCTTTGTTGTGTACAAAAAAAAAAGCTTCGGCAAAAAGAAGTGGTCTTTTATGCTTCGTTGCTCGGCAAAAAGAAGAATTGGTCTCTTATGCTTCGTTGTGTACGAAAAGAAGGGAAGGTGTTTTTTCGCTTTCGGCTCAAAATACTGATTTCGTCCACATCAAAGCGCCTCAGTAGAAGGGTAAGAATATGTTACAAGGTATGTACAAAGTTCCTTAAGAACAGTTTAATTGTATTTACAAAAGTTGTTACAAAAGTATCCTGAGTTTTTTCCATGGTATACTTCTACTGATCTTCACTAAGCTTCAGCTTCGGCGACGGCTTCGGCGACATATTTTAAGTATCATCTTCACCTTCGTCATCCTACATGAATCAAGGTATCGCGAGTAAAAATCAAGTGTGAAGGAGAAGGTAAGTACAAAGTATGATTTCGTACTGGATCAAGATGGCTTCGAGCTTCGTCTCCAGCCTTCTCTCGCCCGCCTTTTGTCCATATCATTTTTATAAATCTATTTGAGATGCTTCGGGCGAGGTCAGGAATATCGTCCAGGATTGATGGAGACAAGGTGAAGTTGGGCCTGTTGACGATTTTTCCATGCTCGCAGCCGGCCTTCAGGAACGCTGCAGCGGTACCCCGAGAAGCTACCCAGGCACAGAAGTCACCGTGCCCGGCTATAACTTCGTCAAGTTCTTCGATTTCAGCTTCAATATGATCGAAGGCTTGTGGTAAACTTTCCGCTGAAGGGGTAAACTTCCCGCTGCTGGCTCCAACAGAGTAAAATATCTTTTTTAATCGTTCAATACAATTATTGCTAAATTTCAAGCATTTGTCTTGAAGGCTTGTTAATGATTTTTTCAAGTCTGAGTTGGCCTGAACTTCGGCTTCAAGTTTCGAATTAAGCTCTAGCTTCTCCTGTTCAAATTGTTTTGATTGGCCGATAAGCTTTGAATTCAACTCTGATATTTTAGCTTCAGTCTCTGCCAGCAAGCCTTCGGTTGATTGGAGCTCGAAGTCTTTCTTTTCAATGATAGCTGATTGTTCTTTTATCTTGCTCTCTAAATTTTCGATTATAGCTTCGTGTTTTTTGTCCTCCAAGTCTTGCTGCATCCTCAGAGCTTTGCTCAGAAGCATGCTCTGCAAATAAACAACCTTTGTTAGGAATATTTCCATTATTAAAAACAATAGAAACCAGAGAAAAGTTGTTTACCTTGAAATTGGAGTAAAATAAGCTGCCGACGATATGTTGTCGTCGGTAGCGGCTAATATCTGTTTCTAGCTTCGGAAAACCGATACTTTTTGACAAAGTACCGATGACCTTAGCTCCAGTTTGGTCTCGAATGCAGCCCAATTTTTCGTCATCAATGCCTCCAAATAGAAGAGCTCCTGGCTTGTAGCCGCAAGATTTGGCATAGTCCTTAAGTTCTTCCATTTCGGCCTTCGACAGTTTTTGCCCAATTAAATTTTGAAATGTGTAGGCTTCGTCGTCCGAAGTGTGTTCGGCTATTTCTTTCCCTTTCTCAGGCACTGTGGCCATGGTTTTTTCAACACTAGTGGCAGCTTCTTCTGCAGCCATGTCTTCCAAAATTTTGTCGATGTCCTCAATAGTAGTTTCTAAGTTCACATCTTCGGCTGTACCGGCTTCGGTAGCCGCGACCTCCGAAGGTGCGACTTCGACGTTTGTTGTGTCTTCAGCAGCTGCCGTTTTCTAAATTGACGCTCTCGGCGGCGTCTTATCGATAACTTCGGTCACTGCAATAATTCTTTGCCGCTTTGGCTTGGTTATCTTCGTTTGTTCTGGCTCTTCCACCTTTCGAAAAAGCTTCGTCAGTTGAGGCCCTAGTGGACTTAGCTTCGTGGGCACGGGTTCAGTCATTACCTTTAAAATTTCCTCCACGTCGCTGGTAGAAGGTGGTGTGGGGGTCCCCTCTTCTTCAGATAATTTTCGCTTCGGAGTTGATATTTTTCTTTTCTTGGGAATTTTCTTCTCTTTTGCTGGTCTTTCTTCATCCTTGTTCAGAGTTTCGACCACTCTTTTTCTTTTTTGGCCCTCAGCACCCTTGCTCAACTGCTCATAGTCAGGGTACTCGAAGCCCAGAGCATCAAGCACTCGGTTCAGCCTTCGCTTCGGACGGGTGCCGAAGGCTGCTGTCATTAGTTGATCTTCTTTTTTGGAATAATTCCCCAGAATTTCATTACACATCACCTCGACTGTGTCCAGCCACTCTTGGCAGGGCTTCTTAAAGTATTGCTTGAATTTGAAGTGATATGGAAGCCGGACAAGTTCCCCCTCCTTCTTCTCCCCCTTCAACTTTGGCATTTCCCATTCTTTCAGAGTAGGGAAGACTCTGAATGCCAAGAATTCTTGAACCAGATCCCTGGTACTGATATGTTCTGCAATAATTCCGAATTCATCCATTGCCTGTTGTGTTTGACCCTCTGGTGTCATGTTGCAGCGGGGTCGGGTTTCTCCGAAGATCAGCTCGAGTGGACTTTGCACAAGCTTCTCTTTATCGTCATCAACCTTGACATAGAACCATTCTGATTTCCAGCCTGCTGGCCATTTGCTTCGGTAGCTGATCACAGGAAACTTTGCGGTTTTCCGGTAGGCAAAATTGTAGCAACCGAAGTTATCATGTAGCCCATCTTTTCTGGCCTTTGTTTGATAATGTAACTCATGAACTCGACAGAAACTGTCGGCAAATGGCTCCACTGCTTGACTTCGGAGGGCCCAAATATAAACGCTAAGCCTAACGATAGCGTTAGGAGTTATCTGGTGAAGGTAGATACCAAATCTCTTCAGTATCTCTGCAATAATCTCGTGAAGAGGGAATCTCAGCCCAGCCTTTAAAAAGCTCTTGAAGATGACAATCTCGTCGTTCTCTGGCTTCGGGGTGGTTTCTTCTCCCCCGAAGCGAAGTAGCTTCTTCTGATTTTCATTGAAATAACCTGCTTTCACCATCTTGGAAAGATCGGCCTTTGAAACAGTTGATTTCCCGAAGTCCAAGTGACTGGGCTTGCTGGGCATGGCAATGCGATAGTCATCTTCGGGATCAGTCCCTTCAATGTTCTCTTCTTCACCTTCGGCAGCCGTCGGGTTTGCTTCAGCAGCGGGCATTTCTTCCGTAGTCACCAGTCCGGAACGCTGCATCGCTTCGGAGATGGGCACAGTATTCGAACCTTCGGCTTCGTCTCCTTCACGTGCAACTTTGGCAGTAGATCGCACTCGCGCCATTTGATTCTGAGTTTGGGGAAGTTAGATACTTTTTTCTTTTTTCTTTTCTCCCGAAGCCTTTCTTTCTGACGAAGCAGACGTCGAGATGGACCTTCGTTCGATTCTGAGAGTCAAGCTTCGGCTATAGTTAAAAATTTTGGCACCAAAACAGTGCAAATAGCAATGAATGCTGTGGTAACTTCACACCTACCCGTCTGTTTTATAGTACTGCAGGTAAGAAGGCGAAGCGGCAGGATTTTTACACCAGGCGGGCAGTCACTTGTACTCGCTGTGCAGTGGACCGCAAAGATCAAACAGTAACTCTGCAAGGTGGGCCTGGCACGCGCTCGGAAACCGGATCGTTTCTCAGCAACGAGCTCAGGGAAGGTGTTTTTTGGACCTTCGGCTTCCCGAAGCTGAAGAGGCTTTTTTCACGGGTCAAGCTCGTTATGAAAAACGATCTAGCACCGCGAAAGGGGCTACTGTTGGGGTCATGCTTCGTTGCGCCGAAGGTCTTGTACGAAGAAGCAGCTTCGGCTGAAGCTGTCCCCAGGAGATGGCCGAAGGTTCCTTTTCATGGAGCTTCGGCGTTACAAACCGACATAGAGATAGAATGACCTTTTTCCATAAAGGTCTGAGTCAATGTTGTAAACTTTTGTAAGGGGCATAATTGTAATTTGTCACAGGCTGCGTCCTGTGTCTATAAATAGATGAACAGTACCCCCGTACTGTTCAGGGGACCTGTCATTTGCCTTCGCATCACACTTATACTTTTGCCTTCCTCAAGACCGAAGGTACATTTGTAATTTGAAATTATTTATATTCGTTCATATTAATAAAATGGAAATGATTCTATGATAACATTTAAATGTTTATTTTATATCTCATGATTTATATGAATACTTCGTCCCTCGTTATTATGCTTACGAAGGTACGTCCTTCGTAACCTTCGCCCGAAATTCTTTATATCCCGAAAGGATATAAAATGATGGAGGACGAAGGAATTTAACACTTAACATTTTCTGTGTTGCCTTGTTCTTAACTCTTAGCATTTGAGAACAAGCCCCCAACACTTCCTGATCCCTGGCATGGACTATCGTCATGCAGATCACAGTCCTGGCACTCAAATATGCAGTGACGGAGTGTGCAATGAAAAAAGCCGTCATGCATATTCAAACCTGCAAAAAAAGTGAGTTAATGCTTCGTTTACATAGTCTGTTGGTACCAAGCCTTGTAGGAAGCTATCTATTTTAAAAATGCTCTCTAAATATTATATTTAGCTAAGATTTATATAGAAGCTGTTGGAGCTGCTCTTACATGCTACATTTGCAGTGCCTCAGGTTCATCACGCATGCACTAGGTCCAAATCAGGATATGCAAGGCCAATCGTATAAGATTACATCCATTGGGTAGGTCAAACACCATTGGATGAGAAGGAAACAGAATTGGTGATTGCTTTGTACTACCTCTATCTTTTTTATATTTGGCACCAAACAGTATAAAGATAAACTACAAAACGTCAAATTAAAAAATGGAGGAAGTAATTCGCTAGTAGGTCTTCACATGTGTTCTTTTTCGCTACTTCTTTTTCTGCTATTTTGGTTCTACCATTGCTCTTTGTGGGAGTCCGATGTCATGATATGGAGCTGACATGGCTTTTCCATCACGCAATATGGTCAACACTTTTTTATACATGTCCTTGACGCTGGTCGCGCTTCTCTGAAGGCTTAGCAACCTGTTTTTCTTTTGAGCCCATTAGCGGTTGGCGTCGCACCTCACCATTCATCGGTGTGTGCAAGTCGGCAAGCAAAGGCTAGTTTAAGAACCTATTTTTCTAAAGGATTTCTATTTTTCTAAGAAAAACTAGTTTGTTTTCCCTAAGAAACATGAAAATGCCTTGAAAAGAAAATTCTCTTTGAAAAATAGAATTACTTAGAAAATAGGGTTCCCAAACTAGCCCTAAACATCTAATTTGGATTCAATGATGTCTCCCGTTTTTATATTTCTATCCTCTCACATCATTTTTTTATTTATGTGAGTGTAAAATGCAACAACAATATAGCATTGGATCTAGATTAGATGTTTGTTTGATTGCACGCTTATAGTAAATGAGTAATTGCACATGATATTGTTGGCGCCTTTTAGAGCCAAACACCAATGATCCCTAGATCCCGCTTACGAGAAGTCGAGACCTTGAGGACCACTTACGAGGTGATGGACGGTCCACAATAGGTCATCAAACAGTCCACGTGTAGGTAGAGGTGGTAATGGGCTCTAAACTTTACACGGGATTAGGATCGGGCCTTAATTCTATTCATTTTTGAACTTCTCAAGTTGAGCCAAAATACAGTGAAGTTTGGCTAAATGTGGCTAAACTTGGGCCAGTCTCGGCCTCTCCGGACAGTCACCCGAGGTGTGCTCGGGCGAGTCAGAGATGCGCTCGGGTGAATCGTATCTGGCTCAGGTGAGTCATGACTGCCTTAGGCGGGACCCGAATGCCTTGGGCGAGTTGTGGCTTTGGGCGAGCTATGGCCTAAGGCGAGCTGCTGCCTTGGATGCGTTGCTGCCTCGAGCTCGTTGTGCCCTCGGACGTGTTGTGGCCTTGGGCGAGTCGTGTCTAGTGTGCCATGCGACCGAAGGCACACAACGGTCGGCTCAGCTGATGAAGGAAATAGATCACTGATTGACAATCCGATGCACATAGACAGGGAAGGCTGATTGCTTCCTTGATGAGGATCCAACGGCTCCTAGGCACCTTGGGGATATAAAAGGACCCCCTAGGCACGATGGAGGGGTAACCCCGTGCAACACACTGAAACAAACACAGAGCATACAACATACTTCGAGACTTTGATCACGCCTTGATTCTTTCGAGAGAGATCTAAGCATACTTTGTGTTGAGACTACTGGTTTTCATTCGTGCGCTCTTTTCTTCACTTATGTGCGTGGTTTTGATGCATTTGTGCTCTTGTGTGTGTTGTTAATCCCTCCCTTACTCTTTTTCTTGATTGTGATCATACTATGTAAGGTGTGAGTGTGGGGACAGATATCCTCCGGGTCCACCAGAGAGCTAAAAGGCCTCACATGGGGCCTCAGGCCAGTCACCTTGCAGGGCCTTCCCTTCGTGGGCCGAGCAAGAATTACTGGCAGAATGGGCCGGACCTGAGGAGGAAGCTGACTCAGGACGGGGCAGCCTATCAGTTCATGCACTATCCACAGCAACCACTTGACTTTCCCGCGCGTTGGCGTCCTTGAATATCGGGACAGGTTAAAGATAAGTTGGCAGGATTGTAGGAAGTTCTGTTCAATCAGTTCACTATTATCTAAGGGATATACATCCACTCATGTATGCGAGGTGTGCCCTACGGTTGGATATATATAAGGCCAGGGGGTACCCTTCCATTTCAATAAACCATCTACCTATCTCATTAGCTTTTCTCCATTCCAGAGATTTCACTTGTAACCCACCACATAAAGATCCATACCAGGAAGTAGGGTGTTATGCCTCTCAAGCGGCCTAAACCTGTAGAAAATCGCCTGCCTATCTCTCGTGCACCTAGCATGAACCATTGAGCTACAGTCGACAACACCGTCCTACCCAAAAGCACCGCAAGGGGTAACCCTGGATGTGCGGTCGGGCTCCTAAACACCGACAACTGGCACGCCAGGTAGGGGTGTGTCGTTGATCCAAGCTAGCTCAATGGCCATTACATCCCAGTGCAAGATCGCTCTTCGCCCCTAGATTCGTGTTCTGCTTCGGAACCATCTCGTCCATAGTAGATGAGAAAGAAACTCTGCACCACATAGTAGATCTGCCGGAGAAGAA
The DNA here is from genome assembly GCA_029449295.1 of Zea luxurians. Classification (NCBI taxonomy): domain Eukaryota; kingdom Viridiplantae; phylum Streptophyta; class Magnoliopsida; order Poales; family Poaceae; genus Zea; species Zea luxurians. The sequence goes on from JAOPSE010000006.1 coordinate 16,536,108, forward strand.
GTTTCCTCGGAGATCCCCAGGAAAGCTGGAGCAAGACAACGGGTGGCGCAGCCGCCTGCGCCTCAAGCGAAGATTACCTCTTACAAGCCAAAATCAGGAGTTTACCTGCCCGAAGAACTCCGCTGCCCACCTCGCCCACAAAGGAGTGGACGCGGATTACAAGAAAGAAGGAGGCGAACGTCCCGAGAAAGGGGATGGAACCTCACTGAGTTATCTTTCTGGCACCTTCACCCTCAAAGGAGGACAGAAAGAAACACGCCGTCACGGCAGCTCCTTTCTACCCTGACATCCTCTTCATCAGGGGCAGATTGGAATCGTCTCCCATCTCTGACGACGAGCGACCGTGCAAGGGGAAGAACCTCCCAGCGTGAAGCACGACGATGAAGGAACAGACGCCGGAATGTTCGGCGACATCACGAGGCTGGGGAGCGGGACCCAGTGCAGCCCGTATCCCGGGAATGAAGTTTTTAGAAGTGGGGGGAAACTCTCGACGAGCGAGTATACCGAGAAAGATAAAATTCCCGCCGGCGTGATCATCGACAGGCTTAGGACCGAGAACGGGAACAAGCCGAGCAAGGCGCAAGGTTGCGCCGGGAAAATCCTCTCTTCGCTCGGAACCTGTACCCCGACTTTCCTCGTGCAATGAACACGCCGAGTGAAGTCGGAGGGGTGCTGGCCCAGGTAGCTGACGGCCTTCCACGAACTCCGGACGCGGAAGGCTACCGGCGGCTGCTTACTCGGGCAGCTAATCACCTTCTGCCCATCGCTCATCCCTCGAGCGACCTACGCCACACCATCAACAGTCGACGAGACACGCGGAGCTCCATCAACGCTTCACGCAATTGACGACACGAAAACGAGATAAGGCGCTGGGAAGAGTATGACAGGGACCACGGCGTCCCGGCTCGAAGTCGTGCCACTCGAGTTGAGTCAGCTGCAGGCTCAACTAGTGGCCTAACCCGGGGACGGTTGAGACGACATGCCCCCAGCTCCCCTCCCCGGGATCGACATCACGAATGCCAATAAGAAGACACGTGCAGGGTCTCCGTGCTCACTCCGTGCCTCCGGGCCATCCAGTGGCCCCCAACTTCAAAGTCTCCAATGTCGACAAGTACGAGCCCAAGCAGGACCCGAGAGGCTGGTTGGCCGTCTACACGACCGCCGCCCGAGCCACTGGGGCGATGGAGTACGTGATGACGGCATACTTGCCCATTGTCCTAGGGCAAGATGCTCTGCAGTGGCTACGACATCTGCCACAACACTGCATCGACGATTGGAGCAATTTCAGTCGGTGCTTCATCGCCAACTTCCAGTCTCTCTCCGACAAGCCGGCGCAGCCATGGGACCTCAAATCCATTAGGCGCCAGGGCAATGAAACGCTCCAGCCGTACCTCAAGAGGTTTCAGACCATGAGGAACTGCATCCCCGAAGTCACCGAGGCGACAGTGATCGAAGACTTCTACCGGGGATCCAATGACTCGGCCTTCGTCTGAGCCATACTACAAAAAGCGTCTGCCACTTCCGAACAAACTATTCCGAGAGGCAGACCTCTACATCACCATGGATGAGCGAGCTCAAGATCTCATTGGAGGAACAAAACCTGCACCACCCGCGCCACGGTGCGACACGAACCAGCAACCTGATAGGCGCTGGGAGAGAGGCCTCGTGAGGAGGTACACGCCGCCGGTCCACCCGTCGCTCGAGCCCGCGGTACGCCTCATGGAGGGGAACAGACACTGGATAAAATCCTCGACGCCCAGTGCCCGTACCACAAGGATATGTGCCACACCCTACAGACTGTAGGGATTTCAAGCACTCTGTCAGACACGGCCGACCGTTCTAACCTCTACCACCTCCCCCACCACGAGGAGGGCCTGGCGAGCCCAAGCAGCCTCAGCAGCAAGAAGAGGGAGGGGGCGGAGCGTTCCCACGCGTTGACAGGGAGGTCAACATCATCTTCGGGGGACATGGATCGCAGGAGAACAAGAGGCAACATAAGCTCAACGACCGACAGGTCCTGGTGGCCACCACCAGTGGCCCAGCGCCTTACCGATGGTTGGAGCATGCGATAACCTTTAGCCGAGCGAATCAATGGCCCAACTTCGACCACCCCGGCAAGTACCCGCTCCTCGTCGATCTAGAGATCCGAGAGAGCCGGGTGAAGAAAGTACTAGTGGATGGGGGAAGTAGCATTAATGTTACTTTCCCCCAGACGCTCCTAGCCATGGGGGTCGCACCCAAAGACCTCACTGAGTCAGATACTCCCTTCTTCGGAATCGTGCCAACCGAAGAAGAGTACCCGCTCAGGCATACCTACATGCTCATCACCTTTAGGACTTCGGATAACTACAAAACCGAGTTCCTAAGGTTCGAGATGACACGCTTTGACTGCGGATACAATGCCATCATCGGCAGACCGAGACTGGAAAAGTTCATGGCCATTCCGCATTACTCATACATGATATTGAAGATGCCAAGACCTCAAGGAATCATCACCGTGCGCGCTGACTTCCAAGGCGCCGCGAAGTGCTTTCGGGGAGCCATCCAAGCAGCCCTCACTGCCGGGCCCCCGACAGCTCCCCTGCACAAGCAGATACCAAGTCAGAGGAAGGTCTCACATTACCCACTAATGAAGCTCAAGCCGTGACCTCCTATAGGGCCGACTGAGGAAACTAAGAGGATCAACCTTGGAATCGCTGACCGAGCGCAAGACCGCCATCATCAGTTCCAGCCTCAACGACAAATAGGAAAGCACGCTCGTCCGGTTCCTGCAAGATAACCGAGACGTATTCACATGGCAACCTACAGATATGCCGGGAGTCCCAAGAGAACTGGCCGAGCATAAATTGAAGGTCTATCCTCAAGCAAGGCTGATTCGACAGAAGCTGCATCGTTTCATGCCAGATAAAAGAGAAGCTATTCGTGCCGAGTTAGCCCGCTTAGTGTCTGCAGGTTTCGTTAGAGAAGTACTGCACCCCGAGTGGCTAGCAAATCCTATTCTTATACTAAAAAAGAATAAAGTAGATTGGTGCATGTGCGTCGACTATACTGATCTCAACAAGCATTGTCCGAAGGATCCCTTCGGGCTCCCTAGAATAGATCAGGTAGTTGACTCGACTGCTGGCTGTTCTATTTTGTCCTTCCTAGACTGGTATTTTGGATACCATCAGATCAGCTTAGCAAAAGAAGATGATGAGAAGACTGCTTTCATCACCCCATTTGGAGCCTTCTGCTATACCTCCATGTCGTTCGGCCTCAAGAATGTGGAGCGACTTACCAGAGAGCCATTCAGACATGCTTAGCCATTCACTAGGGCAAGTGGGTGGAAACCTACATGGATGATGTGGTAATTAAAATAGAAAACTCAAAAACTTCATCGAAGATTTGAAGTTGGGTCTTCAACAGCCTGAGGCGCTACTGGTGGAAGTTGAACCCAGAAAAGTGTGTCTTCGGAGTACCAACAGGGAAGCTACTCGGATCATTGTCAGCTACCAAGGAATTGAAGCTAATCCAGAAAAGATCGAGGCCATCATGAGGATGGAAACGCCGCGATCACAGAAAAAGGTGCAGAGGCTTACTGGATGTATGGCAGCCTTGAGCAGGTTCATATCAAGGCTAGGCGAGAAAGGCATGCCATTTTACAAATTGCTCAAGAAGGTGGACAAGTTTCAGTGGACCATAGAGGCACAGGAAGCTCTAGAGGCACTAAAAAAGTTCTTGACCACACCACTAGTACTCAAGCCACTGCACCGAGATACACCGAGTCAGTCGGCAGAAGATCTGCTGCTATACATCTCCTGCACGACTCACGTGGTAAGCACCACGTTAGTAGTCGAGCGGGTGGAGGAAGGACATGCATACCCGGTGCAACATCCAGTCTACTTCATCGGTGAAGTCCTCGGGCCCTCAAAGATAAGGTATCCTCAAGTCCAGAAGTTGTTGTACGTGGTACTCCCTAACCGCTCGCAAGCTCCATCACTACTTTGACGACCACAAAGTCATAATAGTCACAGGATTTTCTGATAGGAGACATTCTCCACAACAAAGAAGCTATTGGAAGGATAGCCAAATGGGCGTGCGAGCTGGGTGCTCACGACATAGAGTTCCAGCCCCACACAGCAATAAAGACTCATGCGCTGGTCAACTTCGTATTAGAATGGATTGAGCACCAGGTCTCGGATAGCCTAGAAGTTACTGAGGTGTGGAGAATGTACTTTGATGGCTCATTAAAGCTGCAAGGGATTCTCTTTATTGCTCCTAGAGGTGAACAACTCAAGTATGCACTCCAGCTGCTATTTCCAGCATCGAATAATGCGGCAGAGTATGAAGCACTAGTCCACGGGCTGAGCATTGCCGCGTCACTCGGCATCAAGAAACTGATGGTATACGGTGACTCGATGGTGGTCATAAACTAGGTAAACAAGGACTGGGACTGCTCGACTGATTCAATGGGCAAGTACTCTGTAGCCGTGCGAAAGCTAGAAGACAAATTCGAGGGATTGGAGTTCCATCACGTAGAAAGAGACCATAACGCAGTAGCAGATGCGTTGTCGAAGCTGGGATCCAGTCGGGCCTAGGCTCTGCCTGGAATTTTCGTCCAAGAAATATCATAGCCGAGCGTCCTCACGGATCAGGCGGAGGAATGAAATGCCTTAAGCCAACTAGAGGCATATTCCAACGACTGGAGAGAACCTATCATCTGGTACATAAAGAATGAAGAATAGTCGGATGACAAAGCTGCAGCAGAGCGCATCGCAAGACACTCGGCCCACTACACCATAATAGGGGGCTCACTGTATAGGAGAGGCGCCGGAGGAGTCTTCATGCAATGTATTCACTCGGCTACTAGGAGACAATTGTTAGATGAAATCCATGCCAAGCAGTGTGGGGGTACATGCTGCATCAAGGACTCTGGTTGGGAAGGCTTTTAGATCTAGTTTCTACTGGCCAACTGCAAAGAGCGATGCCGCCGAGTTAGTCCAAAAGTGTGAAGCATGCCAATTCCTATCGAAGCAATAGCACTTGCTCGCACAGCAGCTGCAGACCATTCCTATAACCTGGTCGTTTGCATGTTGGGGGCTGGACATGATTGGACCCTTCAAGAAGGCTCAGGGAGGCTATACTCATATACTGGTTGCCATTGACAAATTCACAAAATGGATAGAGTACAAGCCAATCGCCTACTTGGCCTCAGCAAAAGCAGTGGAGTTCATCCAGGATATAATGTTTAGGTTCGGAATACCAAATAGCATCATTACTGACCTAGGATCCAACTTCACTAGCTCTGAGTTCTTTGATTTCTGTGAGCAAAGGAGCATCCAGATCAAGTACGCATCAGTAGCGCACTCAAGAGCCAATGAAATGATACTGGAAGCACTCAGAAAAAAGGTATTTGATAAGAGTGAAAAGCTTGCAGGAAAGTGGATCAGAGAACTGCCATACGTAGTCTGGAGCCTGCGGACTCAACCCAGTCGAGCTCTGCATGGGAACACCCCGTTCTTCATGGTTTAGGGGTCAGAAGCAGTGTTGCCTGTCGATCTGATTTTTGGAGCGCCTAGGTTGACTTTCGAAAACATAGCTGAGCAGAAGCAACCAGGTTGGAAGACATTGATGTGCTGGAAGAAGAACGATTGAACACAGTAATTCAGTCAACCAGGTACCAGCAGACCTTAAGGCGCTACTACAACAAAGTTGTGCGGCATCGATCTTTTGCAGTGGGAGACTTGGTCCTCCGTTGAATTCTAACGGGGAAGGACGACACAAGTTATCACCACTATGGGAAGGACCGTTCATCATTTCAGAAGTCACACAGCCGGGATCATACCAACTTACTCAGATGGATGCACAGAAGTGGGGAACTCTAGAACATAGAGCACCTCAGAAAGTTCTACCCTTAGCGACGCTTCAAAAAGAAAACTGTACTCTATAACCAGAAGATTTCATCATCAATAAAGCTTTCATTCTCCAAAGACATTCAGGACTCCCGACTGCCAACTAACTTCAATTGAGCTTGATTCGGAATCGGAACGGCTTAACCTAGGGTGACCACTATACCCTACTAACGGAGCAATCGACTTAAGTCGATGACGACTTAAGTTGGTGCGACATGCTCACGTTTACTTAACCTAGGGTGACCACTATACCCTACTAACGGAGCAATCGGCTTAAGATGGAGACGCCTTAAGTTGGTGCGACATGCTCACGCTTACTTAACCTAGGGTGACCACTATACCCTACTAAAGGAGCAATCGGCTTAAGTCGGCGACGACTTAAGTTGGTGCGACATGCTCACGTTTACTTGACTTAGGGTGACCACTATACCTTGCTAACGGAGCAATCGGCTTAAGTCAGCGACGACTTAAGTTGGTGCGACATGCTCACGCTTACTTAACCTAGGATGACCACTATACCCTACTAACAGAGCAATCGGCTTAAGTCAGCGACGACTTAAGTTGGTGCGACATGCTCACGCTTACTTTACTTAGGGTGACCACTATACCCTGCTAACGGAGCAATCGACTTAAGACGGCGATGACTTAAGTCGGTGCGACAAGCTCACGCTTACTTGACTTAGGGTAATCACTATACCCTGCCAACGGAGCAATTGGCTTAAGTCAGCGACGACTTAAGTCAGCGCGGCATACTTGCATTCACATGATTTAGGGTGACCACTGTACCCTAGTAGCATAATGATCGGGTAAAATTAAGAACACCTCGAAAAAAGAAAACATCTTGCTTGCAAGTGCCAGGGCTATTTTCCAACACCTTGCACACAGAATAATCAAGTTCTAACATAACTGTCGAAACACATTCAGAATTCATATTACATCTTTCCTCTAAAAGATGCTAACTCGATAAATAAGTGTTTTATAGGGAGTCACTACGTCAAAGTGTCCTTGCCTACATCATCCTTCGTAGGGGCAACAGAAGAGGATGGACGACTCGCAGCATCAGGCACAGCCCTGACATCAGCAACAATATCGTCGAACACTGCGACGTCGGGCCTCCTCATCAGGATCCGTCTAGCGCGAACCGCTTTGTCCATAGCCTTGTCGCGCTGAGCCTTCAAGATGACACAGTTGTTCTCTAGAGCCTTGACATCAAGTTGAGCGGCCTCCAGCTCCTGCATGAGAAGTTTCTTGGAGGTGCGCAGTTCCTTGATGGCAGAGTCTTTTGGTCGACAACAACTGTCCAAGTCACAAAACTTCATCCTGAGATGCCTGCAGCTCGTGGCGGTGATGGTCTAGGTCAGACATGGTGAAGCGATGGCTCCTCTCCAGGATGGTCAAGGAGTTATTGTCGTCACGGTATAGCCTGTCTAGATTGTCGCAAGAAGCGACAAGTGCTCGTTTTTCTAACTGCAAGTAGAGAACAACATTCAGCATTAAAACAATAATAGCAAGGCAGGGTCAGCCAAGGAAGTTTACCTCATGTGCCATCCTCTTAGAATCAAGCTAAGCATTCAGAGAATAATTTAGGGAACATGCACTATCTATAAAGGCAGAAGTCTGGGCTAAGTTGGTCTGACTCTGAGAGTACTTCTCCTCAAAATCATAGCACCACCGAGCCATATCTGATAAAGCAGCTGAAAGAGAACGAGCGATTAAAGATAAGCTAAGCAATTAAAGCAACTAGAGAAACCGTGAGTTCACTAACCAGCATTCGACGCTTTCAAATCACCTATCTGTTTCTGGAGCAGCAGAGGGTTCCACTGCACCAGAGATAAAGCTTGATCGGGAACAGTAGCGCCGCAAGATCTCAATTGGGCGGATACACCATCAACAAAATCCTGTGGTCATAGAAAGATAAGCAAAAAAGATAACTCGCCAGTATGAACAACAAAGAGCAAAGGGTTGACTCACCTGAAGATTGGAAAGGAATAGTGGAAGACCCAACGCACGAAGGGCTGGTGCATGGCTTGACGAGGGAAGATCAACAGGAACAATTTCAAGAGCACAACTCGAGGTAACTTCGGTTCCACAAGCAGGCAGCAGGCTCCTGGCGTCTGGCTCGCTAACCTCTAAAGCGACTTGACCAGTGAAAGCTGTAGAAGCACGTGTCACCGTCACCTCCTCGGACCGGACTGGGGGTGATCCAATGTGGACGTCCATGGAAGTAGTAGAGAGAGAGAGCATGCTCCAACACCCTAGGGGCTAGGTCACCACCAGCGCTACCCTCGGGGGCTATGATTTCTACAGCAGCCACCTCTAAGGCTGAGGGCCCCTCAACCACCTCCATAGGAGTTGGATGACTCAGATCAGTGTTTTTTGCATGGAAGACTGCCCTCCAAGGTCGATGATGCACGATACACCACCTGGGTTACCTCTTGCCCAGCAGAGTCAGGCAGCGAAAGTCCACCATCTGGGACCTCCGAATAGATGGTTGGAATGTCAGGCTCAGGAGGCTCTGATAAAATGTCTTCAGGAATGACCTCTTCTAGTGCCTGATCAAAGTCTGATATCGAAAGTCTCTGAAGGCTGACGAGTGCCGATAGGGCTTGGGAGGTAATATCGCTGCCCCCGTCGCTACCTCTATAGTGACAGCTGTTCTTACGGATCAGTAGAATCTCCTCTTCTTCTTCCTCTTCATCCTCGTCAAACGCGCCGCCAGCGGCCTACACATCATCACAACCTTCGGCATTACCCTCGGGAATGGCGTCCACCAGGACATCACCAAGGATCGACACAGAAGGACCAGCATCTTGATCCAGGCACGACGGTCGCTGAAGTTGCCTCTTTTTCTTCTTCTCCTCAACAGGTGCGGCCGGGCGGTTCATTTGGTGTGAACGCTTTGGGAGGCCACCTTTGGGTTTTTCAACCTCCACTTCCCCATCAAAATCTTGTCCTGTCGTAATGGCCATTGGCTCAGTGCGGGTAGAGTCAGACGATTCCCCGGCCAGCAAGCTAAGTACGACATCCATCTCAGCATTGTCAGTGCTAGATGGCATATCAAAGTGAGTCTGCCTCTCAACCTCAGGAAGGTTCCAAAGTGGAGCAATCAAGGCTTCAATATCCTTAGGGGAGGGCCACACTCTATGGCCCGAGCTACCATCATGAGCATGAGCATTGGAGACAAATCCAGAAAAGGGCCTATTGGGAGGCAGGTTCCATGCAGAGTACGCCAAGGGAGCACCAGTATTCGAGACTGCCCCTCAGAATCATATCCAGTCGGCTCAGCAAGTCTTCATTGGGAATCTGCCTATTGGTGACCCAGGTGGAATCATTGATGCCAGTATACAAATAGGCAAGGTAGACTCTATCTTTCAGAGGTTGAATGTTCTTGAAGACAAAATCAGCAACTACGGCCTCAGCAGTCAGACCCCTGTCCTTCAACGAGCAGATTTCAATGAGCAGTACCCTGGCTTAAACTACCTCTAAAAAAGTGGGAGGCTCCACCCAGCTAAATGTGCGAACATCCGGTTGTCTTCCTAACCGAGGGGGGAGGGAGCCGCCGCGATTTTCCAAGATGAACCACTTGAGGCGCCATCCTTTATTGCTATCCTTGAGTGGAATGTCGAGGTATTCCACTTTCCTGCCTCGATGAAGTTCTAAACTTGCGCCGCCGACAAGCTGATGCTGCCCTCCAGCCATTCCGAGCTGACAATGATAGAGATACTTCCAGAGTTCAAAATGGGGGAGAATTCCAAGAAAAGCCTCACATAGATGTACGAAAATGGCAACTTGCAGAATAAAGTTAGGGTTCAAGTGTGTCAGATTTAATTCATAAAAGTCAAGGAGGCCACGGAGAAAGGAGAGATGGGAAGAGCAAGTACGCGGATAAGAAACGGGACATAAACAACAGATTCATGGGTGTCCTCTGTCGAAACAGTGACCCCGCAGCAGATCTGCCAAGAACAGAGTTCCTTTGGCGGCAAAACCCCAATCTCAACAAGGTGGAGAAGGTCAGATTCGGAGATAATAGACATGTGATTACCAGCAAACGGAAGCTGGCTGTTTGGGTCGATGGGCGGGATGATCGCAGCAATGGTGCTTTGCCTCTTCCGCTTGGGAGCCATAGCAATCTCTCGGGCGGGATGAGCGGGCTTAGAATTTCAGGGAAGCAGAGGAGCGGCTGAAGGAAAAAAGTGAAGTTAGGGCTCAGAAATAAAAAAGGCACGTCGGCGCAAGTATAAATGGGTTTCTTGGGTCAGGCATTATCTCTAAAGTGCTAGATCGCTACTCGGAAAAAGTAAAAGCCTCAGTCATCACTCGGCCATTACATCTAAAATGGCAGCACTGTCAAGCGCATAGACAAACTCTCAAACGTGCAAATGAAAATCAACACATTAGTGGTCATTTGAAGCAACTGCGTCCTTGATTCGTACTAGAGGGGGTAACACAAACTCGAAGCCGACCCATTATGAGTCAACTTCTTCTACCCTGGTTACTACGTTACATTACATTACTCTACTATTTACACTACACTACGCGACTAACTAACACTACCTTATTCTACTACTACTCATTGCTTACTACTACTACTACAACAACAACTACTACTAGTCAAAGGAGTCCGCCTCATCTGAGGAGACCCCCGACTCGTCCGATCCTCCGAGTCTGGCATGCTCGATGGCGTGCCAGTATGCCTGGACTGCAATGGACAACCCCCTAGAGTCATCCTAGTCGTCAGATGACACTAGGGGAGAAGCAGGAGCTAGCGATCGCTTAGACCCGGAGGAAACTTCCTCCGAGTACTCAGAATCACCGAAGTCCTCCGAGGGAGGACTTGGAGCATGCTTCCGCTTGTCGCCAACATGGCGAGACAAACCCCGACCTCTCCTGCCTCTACCCATGGTTGGTTGGAGAAAGGAGAGAGCGAAGAAGAAGAAAGCAGAAGATCAAAGGCCGAATGAAGAAATCAACGGAGCAAGCGGGCTATTTATAGAGGCCAGGGGTGACCGTCCACTTCCTACCACGCTCGCCGAACAGTCACAAGAATTTAATAAGCAATTCAAGCCGTCTGAAAATGAGTCAGGCAATAGGCACCGCTTCGCGTAACATGATGCCATTTGGACCAAGGTCAACTGCTCAGGCAATATGATTACACCCCGCGGTCACATCAAGTTACTACTCCAGGACAGTGTGGCAAAACACTCTGCGTACCAAGACACCCATTGGGTGTGTCGCTAGGAATTTTCAAAGATTTTTTGAAGAAGTCATATCCACAAAATATATGCAATGAATGTACCGCGACAAAAGAAGGAAATCAGCTACGATGGAAGGAAGTTCAAATATGGCTACTCGAGTGCAAGTCCAATCAACAGAAGCATTAAAACACAGAGTGGAGTGACGTCCAGCTGAGAACCATCTGCTTTGGCTGGACAGATGTCCATTCTGTCATTGATCAAATTAATTTTAGACCTAACAAGGCGTGGACAGATAGCGTCATTTGAATTCCCAGAGTGTAAGATGAAGACAAAATGCTGATTTCTAAAGCATAACATGAAGATGAAATGCTGATTTCTAAAGCATGAGATGAAGACCTTTGAATGGATTATTACCAAAATTCATTCAAAGCTCGAGGGCTACACCCATTGGGTGCACCTTTGGTGCACCTAATAGATTTTTAGTCCCATGAAGACAAAATGTTGATTTCTAAAGCATAACATGAAGATGAAATGATGATTTCTAAAGCATGAGATGAAGACCTTTGAATGGATTATTTCCAAAATTTACTCAAAGCTTGGGGGCTACACCCATTGGGTGCACCCAATAGACTTTTAGTCCCATAAAGACAAAATGCTGATTTCTAAAGCATAACATGAAGATGAAATGCTGATTTCTAAAGTGTTGGTCCTTGTTCTCAAATGCTATACATCAAGAACAAAGCAACACAATTGTTAATGATAAAAGACCTTCGTCCTTCGAAGCATTATCTCCCTTGGGATAAAATGATCTTCAGACAAAGGTCATGAAGGGCGTACCTTCGTTGTCACAATGAACAAGTATAAATAGGGATATATGAAACATAGAAGATTATAAATAATCATTACGAATCATCAGATTATTTATATTCCCTTTTTTATAAACATAAATAAACATTATTAAGATCAACATTACATTGGTACCTTCGGTTTCTCAGAAGGCGTGAACGTGAAAGTGATGCGAGAGCTTTTTCAGCACAGAGTGAACAGTACGGTGTTACTGTTCATCTATTTATAGGCACGAGACGTAGCCCAGACAAAATTACATTCATGTCCCTGACTTTTACTGTTAACAATAAGGCAAACTGTTAAGGGCTAAGTAGTCTTTTTTCCTTTAGGTCGGTTCTATCTTCCACCTTCGTCGTTGTGCTAAGCCAAAGCTTCTTCGGCCACAGCTTCGGCGCCTGTTCATCCTGTTCTCGGGTTATATCTTCATATCACGCATGCTTTCATCCTGAAGTTGAAGCCTCCTGTATTAGTCTCCAACAAACATGTCAATCACATTTTTGAGGACCTTCATAAGAGGAAGGCCCCCAAAAGTAGCCCCTCGCAGTATTAATTTGTTTTTGTATTAACCAAATTCAGTCTGCGACGTGAATGAAGGCCTTTAGCCGAAGGTCCGAAAAAACACCTTCCCTTCGCTAGAATAGCAAAAGGCAATGACATGTAGGTCCCACCAAGTTGTGATGCGTTGAGCATATAAATAGGGACTTGCATTGATAGCATTTGATGTGCCATCTCAACCGCTTGCACCATTCTTGCCATTCAAAGTTTTCTTGCTTTGTCGAATTTTTATTAGTTTGTGAGCTTCGGCATTTGCACAAGTGTTGACTAAATGGATGAGGAGAAGAAGTTTGTTGACCCTGCTCTAGCTGGGTTTTACGAGGCTATGGAAAAGACAAACACAGAGAAGATTACCAATGAAATGCTAGCTGGGTTGTCTGAAGTTTCTGGTGATAGCGAAAGCTTTGATGTGGAAAGTGGGAATGAAGATGCTGAAGATCAGCCCTGGCGGCCGAGTCACACTATCTTCGGAAAGTCATCCATCAAGCAAAGTCAGATTGATGCTATGTAAGGGAGATATTTCTGTGATATTTCCATTGTGAGAGTTGGAGGGGACAGCGTTGCCCCTGCGCCTGAAGAAGACGAAGTTGTTTACAGGAGCTTCATGAAGGCAGGGTTTCAGTTTCCGTTAAGTACATTTCTAGTTGAAGTGCTGAAGACCTTTGAGATTTTCCTTCATCAGATCACCCTCGAAGCTATCATCAGGATGGGGATTTTTTATTTGGGCCGTGAGGAGCTAGGGGCTAGAGCCGAATGCAAAATGCTTCTGCAATATGCATGAGTTGTCCTATGAGACGAAGGCTACTAGCAAGGAGCAGTATCATAATAATTTTAGTTGTTATAGCTTCGTGCCCCACTCTGATGTAAGCTATCAAGTTCCAATGTTTCGGAAGAGGTGACTAGGAGCCTGGATGGAAGAATGGTTTTATGTAAAGAATAACTTAGTTGAAAGGGAAGATATAAAGGGGATTATCCAACGCCCTATTTGGTCTCGCTTCGGTATCAGAAGGCTAGCCACTACTATTGGAAATGATATCAAAGCATGTCAGAAGGCTTTCAACAATATATGCACCTTTATTGGCACAAGAGACTTAGTCCAAGAGCACATAGCTTATAGAGTATGGCCTCTTGTAAATGACTGGGAGATGCCGAAGGAGACTGCAGCCGGGTCCAGTCAAGGTGGCTTGGTTTATTTGAAATATACCTTCAGATACATAGATCAGTTTGATGAGCCGAATGATGACTGGCTAAACTGTGTTGAGGCAACTAGTGACGAGTTGCTTGGGGCCTACACAAGAGCCAAAGATGATGCCATGACCTTAGCCTTCAAAGGACGAGGCAAGAAAAGGTTAAACAGAGTCTTCGATGTTATTGGTTTCGTATACCCAGATTATAGCTATCCCTCGCGAAAATAGGGAAAGAAAAGAAAAGTTGCAACTTCGGCCATCTCTGCTGCGCCGAAGGGTAAGAAGATTAAGGTTTTGACGCACCAGCCTAGATACATTCAAACAGCCATGGTGCCGAAGCTTGCTGAAGGGACATCTTCCACCACTGAGCCCGGATGGCCTGCTCCTGCCAGCTCCAAGGAAGAATCGGCTGAAGTGCCAAAGGTTCCTGCAATCGAGTCGGCCGAAGCGTTGAAGCATCCTGCCAAAGCCAAAGGAAAAGCGGCCGAAGAGCTAGAGTTAGGGGAGCTGGCAGGGCTATCAAAAATCTTAAGCCCGCTACCAGAGCCAGAATTGCCGAAGGCATTAAAGGCTACTACAATAACTCCCAAGAGGAGGAGGATGGCCAACGTGCTAGACGCAGTCTTGGAATCGACAAGGGCATCAACTCCTGCTCCTACAAAAGAGACTGCCGAAGCTACATCAATTTGTGCTGAAGTCGAAGTTGGGCCTTCAGTGCCCATTGAAACAGGGCCTACTAAAGCAAGATAGAGTATTGAACAAGAAACTTCGGAAGTTGCTCCGGTCCTAGAAGAAGAAAACGCGCCCAAGAAGGTTGAATCTCTTACTCCTGAGGCGTCTACTGAAGAGCGAGACTTTATCATTCGACACGCTTCGAGTAGAAAATTGTCAGAAGAGGAAATTGCCTATTGGGGGTATGCTTCGTAGCCGAAGATCCTAAAGAAAGAGAACACCTTCGGCAGACACTCTCAAGAGCAAGCGCCGAAGCTATTACTTAGAGAGCTTTGGCACAATGATAGATCTTAAGACGAAGGGCTGAACCGACTTAAAGATGGATTGACTCAAAGACCCATGATGTTTGTGTCATTATTGTAATCAATTGTAAAGGGCTTAAATGTAATTTTACGCAGGTTGCACCTTGTGCCTATAAATAAGTGAACAGTACCCCGGCACTGTTCACGCGATCCTGTAATCACTGGCACACTACGCTTGAATTATTGCTTTCCGCCAAGGCGAAGGTATAAATGTGCTCAAATATTATGTTTTAATACTTATATATTCATATAATAAAATACGTGAATATATTTTATACTTTATATTTCATTTCTCATTGTTTGTTGCTTTACAAGTATGATTACGAAGGTGAAATCTTTGTAATATTTTACTCTTGACCTTCGTCCGAAGCTCATTAAATCCTTGGGGAGATAATGCTTCAGTGGACGAAGGGCATTTATACTTAACATTTTTGTGTTGCCTTGTTCTTAATTCATAGCATTTGAGAACAAGTCCCCGACATTGGCGCCCACCTCCAGTGAACTGACTTCCACTTTTCTGAGCTGATGGCTTCGTTCAACAACCAAGCCAGAGCTGCTTCGGCTCCGAAGCTGGTACTCCCGATAACAGGAGGTTCAAGCTTAGAGCCAGCCAACAAGAAGCAGAAGAAGGAGGCACACAGAAGGGTACAACATGTCGGGGTGCAAGGACCCTTCATCAAGTCAAGATGGTCCCACATCCCGATTATCTTCTCCCAAGAGGATCTTCAGCTCAAGGATTACCCTAACAACGATGCTATGGTTATTTCTTGTGTTATCAAAGGATTTCTGGTCCACAATGTTTTGGTTGACATAGGCAGTGCAGCGGATATTATATTTGCTAAGGCGTTCAGACAGATGCAAGAGCGCGAAGATAATATCCATGATTAGAGATGGCAACGGGTACAAACCCGCCGGGTTTTGCTATCCTAAACCCGTACCCGTGAAAAATATTTACACCCATTAAAAAACCCGTACCCATGACGGGTTTGAAATTTTGCCCAAACCCGTACCCATCGGGTTTGCGGGTACCCACGGGTTACCCGCGGGTTTTTATCTCCAATATGCTTATTCTTTTTATAATCAATAAGTATCGTAATGATTAATGAGATCATGGTCCAAAATTTATGTAATGAACAATGAGTTCATGATTTGGTATAAATAATATTAGTAGAGAGAATTAAATACAAATAATAAGTTGTATAATCAAGTTACCTTGCACTAAGTTATACATCCACCACATATATAACGCTAGTAATAACTATAATAGCAAGCACGCAACACTATCACCAACTACTTATACATTCACTATTTGATAAAAATTAGGAAGTAAATAGGTAGATAACAAGTTTGTTGTTCGTTTATAAAATAAAATGACAATATGCACTAGGTTTGGTCGGGTTTAAAAAACCCACGGGTTCACGGGTTTGGGTACTATAGGAACAAACCCGTACCCATGAACCCGTCGGGTATACATTTATGCCCATTAACAAACCCATGGGTATGAAAATTGACCCAAACCCGTACCCTAATGGGGTAAAAACCCATCGGGTTTCGGGTTTCGGGTTTCGGGTACCCATTGCCATCTCTATCCATGATGCTACACATCCCCTTTGTGGCTTCGGAGGAAGGCAGATTGTAGCACTTGGCAAGATCACGATGCCAGTAACCTTCAGATTTATCAACAATACAAGGGCTGAGCAAGTTGTCTTTGATATTGTTGACATGGAGTACCCTTACAACGCAATCATTGGACGTGGTACTCTCAATGCGTTCGAAGCAATTCTTCACCCAGCATATCTTTGCATGAAGATACCTTCGGATCAAGGGCCTATTGCTATTCATGGAAGTCAGGAAGCTACTAGAAAGGCCAAAGGAAATTGGACAGATTAAAAAGCAATTCATAATATAGATGGAGCCGAAGCTTGTGAGCAATACAAGTATAGAAGGGAGAAGGCTGCTTCGGCTGATCAGCCGAAGCCCATGCTCTTATGTGATGATATAGCAGAACAGAAGGTGCTATTGGGATCTCAATTTTCTGAAGAGCGGTCTCCCGCACCAAACAAACAGTCACCTGCACTCGCTGAACGGTGGGCCACAGGGTTCGAGAGGGTGAATCGTCAGGGCGCGCGTAACTGCTGCAAGATGGAGCCACCTCGAGCGCGGATTATTTTAATCGTTTCTCGCCAACGAGCTCAGGGAAGGTGTTTTTCGGATCTTCGGCATCCCGAAGCATAGAAGTTTTTCATGGATCAAGCTCGTTACGAAAAACGATCTAGCACCGCGAAGGGGCTACTGTTGGGGGTATGCTTCGTAGCCGAAGATCCTAAAGAAAGAGAACACCTTCGGCAGACACTCTCAGGAGCAAGCGCCGAAGCTATTACTTAGAGAGCTTCGGCACAATGATAGATCTTAAGACAAAGGGCTGAACCAACTTAAAGATGGATTGACTCAAAGACCCATGATGTTTGTGTTATTATTGTAATCAATTATAAAGGGCTTAAATGTAATTTTACGCAGGTTGCACCTTGTACCTATAAATAAGTGAACAGTACCCCGGCACTGTTCACGCGATCCTGTAATCACTGGTGCACTACGCTTGAATTATTGCTTTCCGCCAAGGCGAAGGTATAATTGTGCTCAAATATTATGTTTTAATACTTATATATTCATATAATAAAATATGTGAATATATTTTATACTTTATATTTCATTTCTCATTGTTTGTTGCTTTACAAGTATGATTACGAAGGTGAAATCTTCGTAATATTTTACTCTTGACCTTCGTCCGAAGCTCATTAAATCCTTGGGGAGATAATGCTTCAGCGGACGAAGGACATTTATACTTAACATTTTTGTGTTGCCTTGTTCTTAATTCATAGCATTTGAGAACAAGTCCCCAACATTGCCGAAGCTAGACACTATGCCCGGAAAATGAAATATCTGAAAAGGATCCTTGGTGTATAATGGGACCGACGAAGATGACTTTCTGTACTGCCTCCTAGACAATAAAGATATATCTATTTGCCGGGAGATGGCAAGAAATATAGGATTTCCGAAGCTCGAAGTTGGCCTCTCTGCTATGTCGAAGGATGACCTTGCAGACAGCCTCGCTTACAATAGTTTGAAGGTACAGAAGTTGTTGACTTATGAGCAGATTATTTTTGTATCTTTTACTCTTGTGCTGATCCTTTTTCTCTCCCCTTTTTTTGTAGGGCTTAATTTTGAGCAATGCTTTAAGAGCACAGAAGAATGCTGAGGATGAAAGCTGCCAAATGGCCCTTAGCTACCTTCAGTCGGAGGTTATCAAACTGAGGAATGAAGCCGCAGAGAAGGATAAAATTCTGCTTTCCTTGGTAGACGGAGTTAAGGCTAGCGAAGCCAATCTTGCTGCACAGTCCAAAGCTCATAGAGCTAAAATTGAGAACTTAAAGAAAAAACTTGTCGAGAAGAATGAAGATTTTGAAGTGGCTAAAGCAAAACAAGAGATAAGTGAATGGACTAGCGCAAGACTACAAAAAACGTAGATGAGCTTCGGGAGTCGAAGGAAAGGTATTATGAGAAATCCTTGGATTGCGCTAAGAAGTTGAAAGATAGTTTTGCGAAGGTGGGTGCTGTGGGGGACAGATATCCCCCGAGTCCACTAGAAGGCTAGAAGGCCTCGCGAAAGGCTTTGGGCCCATTACTTCGCAAGGCCATCCCTTCGTGGACCAGGGGAGGAATCACTGGTGGAATGGATCGACGCAAGATTGGATAGACTCGAGCCCAGACGGCTCATTGGGTTTAAGCATTATCCATAGTATTGATTTGATTCTCCTACGCAGCGCCCTCAGACGTTGGGACTAAATCAGGATAAGTCGGCATGATTATAGGAAGATAAGTTCAGTCGGTTCACTATTACTTAGGAGCACGTAGTTATCATACCCGCATGTAATGCCCATGGTCGAGTATATAAGGCCTAGGGGCACCCCTTCAAAAAAGGTCACTCATTAGCCATCTATTCCATTCTCTAGCATCCATCATACTAGAGAATCCCTTTGTAACCTACCACATAAAGATCCACACCAGGAAGTAGGGTGTTACGCCTCTCTAAGCGGCCCGAACCTGTATAAAATTGTCCATCGTCTCTCAGGCACCTAGCACGCACCATCGAGCTACAGTCGGTAACACCGTCCTACCCAAAAGCACCTCGAGAGGTAACCCCGGGTGCGCGGTCAGGTCCCAAACGCCGACAGCTGGCGCCAGGTAGGGGGTGTGTCGCTGATCCAAGCTAGCTCAATGGCCATCGTTTTCCAAGACAAGATCGTCCTCCGACCCGGATCCATGTTCTGCTTCGGTACCATCTCGTCCGTGGCAGACGAAGAAGGGACTCCACATCATATAGCGGATCCACCGGAAAAGGAGCCTTCCTTGAAAATCTCCAAGAAAGCCGGAACAAAGCAGGAAATAGAGCAACCTCCAGTGCTCCGGGCGAGGACTACCTCCTGCAAGCCAGAAGTGGAGAATTCGTTTACCCAGAGAACCCCGCTGTCCACCTCATCCACGGAAAGATGGACACAGATTACAAGGAAAAAAGAAGCAAATGAGATAAAGGCCCGTCAAGTTGCTCTTCTGGCACCTCCGCCCTCAAAGGAGAACAGAGAGAAGCTTGTCATCACAGCAACTCCATTCTACCCCGACGTCCTCTTCATCAGGGGAAGAGTGGAATCATCCCCCATCTTTGACGACGAGCCAACCGTGCCTGGGGAAGAACCTCCTCAGCGAGAAGCTCGCCGACGGAGGAACTGACGCCGGAATGCTCGGCGACATCATGAAGCCAGAGAACGAGACCCGACACAGCCTGTATCTCGAGATGAGATCTCAGAGGTGGGAGAAACTCCTAATGAACAAGTCTTCAGGGAAAGTAGGAATTCCCGCCGACGTGATCGATGGCAAGCTCAGGAGCAAGCTGAGCAGGATGCGAGACAACACCGAGAGAACCCTCTCTTCGGACGGAACCTGAACCCAGGCTTCGCTCAAGCCATGAACACGCCGAGCGTGGTCGGTGGAGTATTGGCTTGTATAGCTTATGGCCTCCCCCGGACTCCAGACGCTGAGGGCTATCGGCGGTTGCTCACTCGGGCAGCTTGAAAGGGAAATGTGCCCTTGGGCCATTTCTAAGTATTTTGGTGATTGAGTGCCAACATATGTGCTTAATTGTGAATTTATGTACATGGATGAACAAGGTGCAAATCATGAGATAAAGGTATGTTTCTAAGCCTTAGTACATTGGTTTTGTGTACTAATATATTTGTCTAAGTGTTAGAAACAGAAAGAAGAAGAAGAGAGAAGAGGAGAAAATGACTTGGCTGTGTGCAGCCAAGACTCAGCTCGGTCTGGAGCACCGGACTGTCCGGTGTGCACCGGACAGTGTCCGGTGCGCCAGGCTGGCTCGGAGCGAACTGGCCGCTCTCGGGAATTCGCCGACGGCGTACGGCTAAAATTCACCGGACTGTCCGGTGTGCACCGGACTGTCCGGTGAGCCAACGGTCGGCCCGGCCAACGGTCGGCCGCGCAATCTGCGCGGGACACGTGGCGGAGCCAACGGTCGGAAGACGGCACCGGACTGTCCGGTGTGCACCGGACATGTCCGGTGCGCCAACGGCTCCCAGATCTCCAAACGTCTGCAACGGTCGGAAGTGTCAGATATGGAAACAAATCGGGCACCGGACAGTGTCCGGTGTGCACCGGACTGTCCGGTGCCCCCGACGACAGAAGGCAAGGATGGCCTTCCGGATTTGCTCTCAACGGCTCCTAGCTGCCTTGTGGCTATAAAAGGAGCCCCTAGGCGCATGGAGGAGAAATACAAGCAACCTTTGAGCATTCTTGATCATCCACACTAAGTCTCTGCGCATTCGTTTGTGTTTCTAAGTGATTCGAGCTCTGTTCTAAGTGAGAACTCTGAGATAGTCTTGTGAGCTCGATTCTCGGCCGTGTGTGTACGCTTTTGCTATGGATTTGTGTGTGTTGCTTCCCTCCCTTACTCTGTGCTTTCTTTGTGATCATATACTTGTAAGGGCAAGAGACTCCAATTTGTGGAGATTCCTTGCAAACGGGATAGTGAAAGGAACAACAAAACACCGTGGTATTCAAGTGGGTCTTTGGACCGCTTGAGAGGGGTTGATTGCAACCCTCGTCCGTTGGGACGCCACAACGTGGAGTAGGCAAGCATTGGTCTTGGCCGAACCACGGGATAAAACCACTGTGTCACCCCTGTGCTTGATTTTCTTGTGGTACTGTGTTTTGTTGAGACTTCACCTTAGCCACTTGGCAATAATCGTGCTAACACTTAACAAGTTTTTGTGGCTTAAGTTTGAAGTTTTTACAGGATCACCTATTCACCCCCCCCTCTAGGTGCTCTCAATTGGTATCGGAGCCGTTCTCTTCACAAAGGGACTAACCGCCCGAAGAGATGGATCCTAAGGGGAAGGGTATTGTGATCAATGACAAAGAGAAGGAATCCTTCGTCAACGAGCCGAAGGACGATAAGCCTACCGACTCCGGCTCGGGCCAAAGACGGAAGGAAGGGAAGAAGAAGAAGACAAGGCGCATCAAGGAGATCGTCTACTACGACAGCGACGAGTCTACTTCTTCCCAAAAGGACGAGGACCACAACGACTACGAGAGAAGGAAACCGGTTAATTCGAACTTTTCCTTTGATTACTCTCGTATTCCGCAAAGTTCACATTCTCATTTGCTCTCCATTCCACTCGGCAAGCCCCCACACTTTGATGGAGAGGACTACGGATTTTGGAGCCACAAAATGCGTAGTCACCTATTCTCTCTCCATCCTAGTATATGGGAGATTGTAGAGAGTGGAATACACTTTGATAGTTCGGATAGTCCCATGTTCATTAATGAACAAATTCATAAGAATGCACAAGCTACTACTGTTCTTCTAGCTTCTTTGTGTAGGGATGAATATCATAAAGTGAGCGGCTTGGATAACGCCAAGCAAATCTGGGACACCCTCAAGATTTCTCATGAGGGGAACGACGTCACCTTGCTCACCAAGATGGAGTTGGTGGAGGGTGAGCTTGGAAGGTTCGCAATGATAAGGGGCGAGGAGCCGACGCAAACATACAACCGGCTCAAGACCCTTATCAACAAGATAAGGAGCTACGGAAGCACACGATGGACTGACCACGACGTCGTCCGCCTAATGCTCAGGTCATTTACCGTTCTTGATCCTCATTTGGTGAACAATATACGTGAAAATCCCAGGTACACCAAGATGTCGCCCGAAGAAGTTCTTGGGAAATTCGTTAGCGGGCGAATGATGATCAAGGAGGCGAGGTATGTGGACGACGCCTTGAATGGTCCGATCAACGAGCCGCAACCTCTCGCTCTCAAGGCAACACGAAGCAAGGAGGCGCTACCTAGCAAGGTGGCACAGATTGAGGCGGCCGGACTCAATGATGAAGAGATGGCTCTCATCATCAAGAGATTCAAGACGGCGCTAAATGGTCGCAAGGGGCAGCCAAGCAAGACCAAGACAAAGGGGAAGCGCTCATGCTTCAAATGCGGTAAGCTTGGTCATTTTATCGCTAACTGTCCCGATAATGAAAGTGACCAGGAAAAGGGGAACAAAAGAGAGAAGAAGAAGCAATATAAGAAGGCAAAGGGCGAGGCGCATCTAGGAAAGGAGTGGGACTCAGATTGCTCCTCCTCCGACTCCGACAATGAAGGACTCGCTGCTACTGCCTTCAACAAGTCTTCCCTCTTCCCCAACGAGCGTCTCACATGCCTTATGGCAAGGGAGAAGAAGGTGAGTACTCAAGACTCCACTTATGCTTCTTCTAGTGATAGTGAGTCTAGTGATGATGATGACATAGATTATTCATGCTTGTTCAAGGGCTTAGATAGATCTAAGATAGATAAAATCAATGAATTGATTGATGCATTGAATGAAAAGGATAGGCTTTTAGAAAAGCAGGAGGATTTATTATATGAAGAACATGATAAATTTGTAGAGGCACAAAAATCATATGCTTTAGAAGTAAAAAGAAATGAGGTGCTTTCTAGTGAATTATCCTCTTGTCATGAAACCATTGCTTCTTTACGAAATGTTAATAATGATTTAAGTGCTAAACTAGAAGTAGCTAGTAAATCAAATTCCTGTGTTGAAAATGTTACAATTTGCACTAGGTGTAAGGATTTTGATGTTAATGCCTGTAGTGAACACTTAGTTTCAATTTCCAAACTAAGTGATGAATTGGCTAGTCTTAATGCACAACTTAAGACTAGCAAAAGTGAAGTTGATAAAATAAAATTTGCAAGGGATGCCTACACGATTGGTAGACACCCCTCAATTAAGGATGGTCTTGGCTTCAAGAGAAAGGCCAAGAACTTAACAAGCCATAAGGCTCCCATCTTCGTCAAGGAGAAAGGGAAGGCCCCTATGGCTAGTAGTGCTAAAAAGAACCATGCTTTCTTATACCATGATAGGAGACATGCTAGAAATGCTTATAATGATTTTGATTCACATGTTTATGATTCTCATGCCATGTTTGCCTCTAGTTCCTCTCATAAGCATGATAGAGATATGAGTAGGAGAAATGTTGCGCATATGTCTAGGAGAAATTTTGCTCATGTTCCTAGAAAAGTTGTAAACAAACCTTCTACCATTTATTATGCTTGCAATACTCCCTTTGCTATTTGTAGAAAGGGTAAGAAGGTAGTTGCTAGGAAATTAGGGGCTAGATGCAAGGGAGATAAATCTTGCATTTGGGTCCCTAAAGATATTTGTGCTAACCTTGCAGGACCCAACATGAGTTGGGTACCTAAGACCCAAGCCTAAATTTGCCTTGCAGGTTTATGAATCCGGGGGTTCAAGCTGGATTATCGACAGCGGATGCACAAACCATATGACGGGGGAGAAGAAGATGTTCATCTCCTACGTCAAGAATAAGGATTCCCAAGATTCAATTATATTCGGTGATGGGAATCAAGGCAAGGTAAAAGGGTTAGGTAAAATTGCAATTTCTAATGAGCATTCTATCTCAAATGTATTCTTAGTGGAGAGTCTTGGATATAATTTGCTATCTGTTAGTCAATTATGTCAAATGGGATATAATTGTTTATTTACAAATGTAGATGTGTCTGTCTTTAGAAGATGTGATGGTTCACTAGCTTTTAAGGGTGTACTAGACGGCAAGCTTTATTTAGTTGATTTTGCAAAAGAAGAGGCCGGTCTAGATGCATGCTTAATGGCTAAGACTTGCATGGGCTGGCTGTGGCATCACCGCTTAGCTCATGTGGGGATGAAGAACCTCCACAAGCTTCTAAAGGGAGAACACGTGATAGGTCTAACAAATGTGCATTTCGAAAAAGATAGACCTTGTGCAGCTTGTCAGGCAGGTAAACAGGTGGGAGGAGCGCATCACAGCAAGAATGTGATGACCACGTCAAGACCTCTGGAGCTGCTGCATATGGACCTCTTCGGACCCGTCGCCTATCTAAGCATAGGAGGAAGTAAGTATGGTTTAGTTATTGTTGATGACTTTTCCCGCTTCACTTGGGTGTTCTTTTTGCAGGATAAGTCTGAAACCCAAGGGACCCTCAAGCGCTTCCTCAGGAGAGCTCAAAATGAGTTTGAGCTCAAGGTGAAGAAGATAAGGAGCGACAACGGGTCCGAGTTTAAGAACCTTCAAGTGGAGGAGTTTCTTGAGGAGGAAGGGATCAAGCACGAGTTCTCCGCTCCCTACACACCACAGCAAAATGGTGTGGTAGAGAGGAAGAACAGGACGCTAATCGATATGGCGAGGACGATGCTCGGAGAGTTCAAGACCCCCGAGTGCTTTTGGTCGGAAGCCGTGAACACGGCTTGCCACGCCATCAACAGGGTCTACCTTCATCGACTCCTCAAGAAGACTTCGTATGAGCTACTAACCGGTAACAAACCCAATGTATCTTACTTTCGTGTTTTTGGGAGCAAGTGCTACATTCTAGTGAAGAAGGGTAGAAATTCTAAGTTTGCTCCCAAAGCTGTAGAAGGGTTTTTATTAGGTTATGATTCAAATACAAAGGCGTATAGGGTCTTCAACAAATCATCGGGTTTGGTTGAAGTCTCTAGCGACGTTGTATTTGATGAGACTAATGGCTCTCCAAGAGAGCAAGTTGTTGATTGTGATGATGTAGATGAAGAAGATGTTCCAACGGCCGCTATACGAACCATGGCGATTGGAGACGTTCGGCCACAGGAACAAGATGAACGAGATCAACCTTCTTCCTCAACGACGGTGCAACCCCCAACTCAAGACGATGAACAGGTTCATCAAAAGGAGGCGTGTGATCAAGGGGGAGCACAAGATGATCATGTGATGGAGGAAGAAGCGCAACCGGCACCTCCAACCCAAGTTCGAGCGATGATTCAAAGGGATCATCCCGTCGACCAAATTCTGGGTGACATTAGCAAGGGAGTAACTACTCGATCTCGACTAGTTAATTTTTGTGAGCATTACTCTTTTGTCTCCTCTATTGAGCCTTTCAGGGTAGAGGAGGCCTTGCTAGATCCGGATTGGGTGTTGGCCATGCAGGAGGAACTTAACAACTTCAAGCGCAATGAAGTTTGGACGCTGGTGCCTCGTCCCAAGCAAAATGTTGTGGGAACCAAGTGGGTGTTCCGCAACAAACAAGACGAGCACGGAGTGGTGACAAGGAACAAGGCTCGACTTGTGGCAAAAGGTTATGCCCAAGTCGCAGGTTTGGACTTTGAGGAGACTTTTGCTCCTGTGGCTAGGCTAGAGTCCATTCGTATCTTGCTAGCATATGCCGCTCACCATTCTTTCAGGTTGTACCAAATGGATGTGAAGAGCGCTTTCCTCAACGGGCCAATAAAGGAGGAGGTGTACGTGGAGCAACCCCCTGGCTTCGAGGATGAGCGGTACCCCGACCACGTGTGTAAGCTCTCTAAGGCGCTCTATGGACTTAAACAAGCCCCAAGAGCATGGTATGAATGCCTTAGAGATTTCTTACTTGCTAATGCTTTCAAGGTTGGGAAAGCCGATCCAACTCTTTTTACAAAGACATGTGATGGTGATTTGTTTGTATGCCAAATTTATGTCGATGACATAATATTTGGTTCTACTAATCAAAAGTCTTGTGAAGAGTTTAGCAGGGTGATGACGCAGAAATTCGAGATGTCGATGATGGGCGAGTTGAACTACTTCCTTGGGTTCCAAGTGAAGCAACTCAAGGACGGCACCTTCATCTCCCAAACGAAGTACACGCAAGATCTGCTGAAGCGGTTTGGGATGAAGGACGCCAAGCCCGCAAAGACTCCAATGGGAACCGACGGACACACCGACCTCAACAAAGGAGGTAAGTCCGTTGATCAAAAAGCATACCGGTCAATGATAGGGTCTTTACTTTATTTATGTGCTAGTAGACCGGATATTATGCTTAGCGTATGCATGTGTGCTAGATTTCAATCCGATCCTAAGGAGTGTCACTTGGTGGCGGTGAAGCGAATTCTTAGATATTTAGTCGCTACGCCTTGCTTCGGGATCTGGTATCCAAAGGGGTCTAACTTTGACTTGATTGGGTACTCAGATTCCGACTATGCTGGATGTAAGGTCGATAGGAAGAGTACATCAGGGACGTGCCAATTCTTAGGAAGGTCCCTGGTGTCATGGAACTCTAAGAAACAAACCTCCGTTGCCCTATCCACCGCTGAGGCCGAGTATGTTGCCGCAGGACAGTGTTGCGCGCAACTACTTTGGATGAGGCAAACCCTCCGGGACTTTGGCTACAATCTGAGCAAAGTCCCACTCCTATGTGATAATGAGAGTGCTATCCGAATAGCGGAAAATCCTGTTGAGCACAGCCGCACAAAGCACATTGACATCCGGCATCACTTTTTGAGAGACCACCAGCAAAAGGGAGATATCGAAGTGTTTTATGTTAGCACCGAGAACCAGCTAGCCGATATCTTTACCAAGCCTTTAGATGAGAAGACCTTTTGCAGGCTGCGTAGTGAGCTAAATGTCTTAGATTCGCGGAACTTGGATTGAATTGTAGCATACATGTATTCATGCTTTTGATCATGTTCCTTTTTGCATTTTGTTGCGTATTATGGTGCTCAAGTTGTACAAACACTCCCTGGACCTCACAAGTCCGTTGCAAAGTGATGAACATGTTTAGGGGGAGATGTGTTACAACTTGACCCTTTGAGACTAACCATATGTTTGAGTTTGCTTGTTTTAGTCACAAAGGAGAATTGAAAGGGAAAAAGGTGGACTTGGATCATGCAAGACTTCCACTGCACTCCGATGAGAGGGTAACTTATTCCAAGTCCATCTCATTAACTCTTATTGCCATTTGCTCTTAATTGAAGATTTTGGTGAGGCAATGGGGTTAAAGGGCCACAATTGATCCCGTTTTGGTGCTTGATGCCAAAGGGGGAGAAAATAAAGGCCAAAGCAATAAATGGATCAGCTACCACTTGAGAGATTTTGAAAATAGTAGAATAGAGTTTTTGATTTGTCAAAATTCTTATGTTGCCTCTCTTGTCAAAAGTTGGCTTCTTGTGGGGAGAAGTATTGATTATGGGAAAAAGGAGGAGTTTTTGAAATCTTTGATCAATCTCTTTTGGAATGACTCTCTCTATGCTTCAACATGTGTGTTTAACTTAGAGATAGAGATTTGAGTTTGATTTGCAAAAACAAACCAAGTGGTGGCAAAGGATGATCCATATATGCCAAAATTGATTCAAAATAAATTTAAGTTTTATTTGAAGTAAGTTTGCACTTGTTCTAGTTGCTTTATGTAGTGTTGGCATAAATCACCAAAAAGGGGGAGATTGAAAGGGAAATGTGCCCTTGGGCCATTTCTAAGTATTTTGGTGATTGAGTGCCAACATATGTGCTTAATTGTGAATTTATGTACATGGATGAACAAGGTGCAAATCATGAGATAAAGGTATGTTTCTAAGCCTTAGTACATTGGTTTTGTGTACTAATATATTTGTCTAAGTGTTAGAAACAGAAAGAAGAAGAAGAGAGAAGAGGAGAAAATGACTTGGCTGTGTGCAGCCAAGACTCAGCTCGGTCTGGAGCACCGGACTGTCCGGTGTGCACCGGACAGTGTCCGGTGCGCCAGGCTGGCTCGGAGCGAACTGGCCGCTCTCGGGAATTCGCCGACGGCGTACGGCTAAAATTCACCGGACTGTCCGGTGTGCACCGGACTGTCCGGTGTGCACCGGACTGTCCGGTGAGCCAACGGTCGGCCCGGCCAACGGTCGGCCGCGCAATCTGCGCGGGACACGTGGCGGAGCCAACGGTCGGAAGACGGCACCGGACTGTCCGGTGTGCACCGGACATGTCCGGTGCGCCAACGGCTCCCAGATCTCCAAACGTCTGCAACGGTCGGAAGTGTCAGATATGGAAACAAATCGGGCACCGGACAGTGTCCGGTGTGCACCGGACTATCCGGTGCCCCCGACGACAGAAGGCAAGGATGGCCTTCCGGATTTGCTCTCAACGGCTCCTAGCTGCCTTGGGGCTATAAAAGGAGCCCCTAGGCGCATGGAGGAGAAATACAAGCAACCTTTGAGCATTCTTGATCATCCACACTAAGTCTCTGCGCATTCGTTTGTGTTTCTAAGTGATTCGAGCTCTGTTCTAAGTGAGAACTCTGAGATAGTCTTGTGAGCTCGATTCTCGGCCGTGTGTGTACGCTTTTGCTGTGGATTTGTGTGTGTTGCTTCCCTCCCTTACTCTGTGCTTTCTTTGTGATCATATACTTGTAAGGGCAAGAGACTCCAATTTGTGGAGATTCCTTGCAAACGGGATAGTGAAAGGAACAACAAAACACCGTGGTATTCAAGTGGGTCTTTGGACCGCTTGAGAGGGGTTGATTGCAACCCTCGTCCGTTGGGACGCCACAACGTGGAGTAGGCAAGCATTGGTCTTGGCCGAACCACGGGATAAAACCACTGTGTCACCCCTGTGCTTGATTTTCTTGTGGTACTGTGTTTTGTTGAGACTTCACCTTAGCCACTTGGCAATAATCGTGCTAACACTTAACAAGTTTTTGTGGCTTAAGTTTGAAGTTTTTACAGGATCACCTATTCACCCCCCCCCTCTAGGTGCTCTCACAGCTAACCATCTTCTGCCTCTCGCTCATCCTCTGAGTGATCTACGGCACACCATCAATAGTCGGTGGGACGCGTGGAGCTCCATCAATGCTTCACGCAAACGACAACATGAGAACGAGATTGTTGGGGGCCTTCGGCTTCCGAAGGTCCTCAAAAACATGATTTGACATTATTTTCCGAGTGAAACATGTGAACAGGCATCTTCGGAGTCAGGTTGC
The DNA here is from genome assembly GCA_029449295.1 of Zea luxurians. Classification (NCBI taxonomy): domain Eukaryota; kingdom Viridiplantae; phylum Streptophyta; class Magnoliopsida; order Poales; family Poaceae; genus Zea; species Zea luxurians. Next base: position 16,565,168 of record JAOPSE010000006.1, read on the forward strand.
GGGTGTACAAGAGCATGGTTAAGACAAAGCTTGACTGGGGTGGAAAGCGACCACGACGAAGGATAAGACGATCACGAAGCTACGTGCAGAAAAGCTTCGGCATGACGGCAGAAAAGAGGAACCGACTTAGAGATGAAAAGTCAAATTAAACCTCGAAGGATTGCTAAAAAGTTATTGACAAATGTAAAGGGCATCAATGTAATTTTACACGGGCTGCGTCCCGTGCCTATAAATAGATGAACAGTACTCCCGTACTGTTCACGCTGACTTGGCATACGCTTTTTCGCATCACGACTGTACCTTTACTTTCCATCAATCTGAAGGTACATTTGTAATTTGTTTTTATGAATTTGGTAATAAAAATAAGTTGATGATAGTACTCGTATCATTACTCGTGTTTTATATATGTGTGCTCCTTTTTATCATCTATCAATCATACGAAGGTCTTTTCTTTTGTAACCTTCGTCCAAGATTCATTATATCCGAAGGGACATAATGTTTTTAAGGACGAAGGAGTTTAACATTTAACACTTTTTATGTTGCCTTGTTCTTAATTCTTAGCATTTGAGAACAAGTCCCCAACAGAGATCTAGCGCCGAGAAGAGTATGATCGGGATCATGGCATCCCTGCACGAAGTCAGGCCACTAGGGTTGAGTCGGCAACGGCTTCAACTAGCGGCACAACCCGGGGACGGTCGAGGCAGCACATCGGCAACTCCCCTACCCGGGACCGACACCACAGTCATCGATAGGAGGACACGTGTGGAGTATCTGCGCTCACTCCGTGTCTCAGGGCCATTCAGTGGCCCCCAAACTTCATAGTCTCCAACATCGACAAGTACGAGCCCAAGCAGGACCCGGGAGGCTGGTTGGCTATCTATACCACCGCTGCTCGGGCCGCTGGGGCAACTGAAGATGTGATGACTACATACTTGCCCATCGTCCTCGGGCAAGATGCACTACAATGGCTACTACACCTACCCCGACACTGCATCGATGATTGGAGCGACTTCAGTCAGTGTTTTATCGCCAACTTCCAATCCCTCTCCGACAAGCCGGCGCAGCCATGAGACCTCAAATCCATCAGGCGCCGAGGGGATGAGACTCTTCGGTCGTACCTCAAAAGGTTTTAGACCATGAGAAATCGTATTCCCGAGGTTGCTGAAGCAGCAGTGATCGAGGACTTCTACCGAGAATCTAATGACTCGGCCTTCGTCCGAGCCATACTACAAAAGGCACCGACCACTTCTGAACAACTATTCAGGGAGGCAAACCTCTACATCACCACCGATGAGCATGCCCAGGACCTCATCAGGGGAACGAAGCCCGCTCCATCTGCACCACGGTGCGACGCGAACCAGCAAACCGACAAGCGCTGGGAGAAGAGGCCTCGTGAAGAAGTCCATGCCGCTGGACCACCCATCTCTCATGCCCAAGGAGCACCCCGCGGAGGCGAATGAACATTGGACGACATCCTCGATGCCCAGTGCCCGTACCACAAGGATATGCATCATACCCTCTGGAACTGTAGAGACTTCAAGCACTCCGTCAAGAATGGCCGACCCTTCCAACCTCTACCACCTCCCCCACCACGAGGAGGACCCGGAGAACCTCAACAACCTCAGCAGCAGGAAGGGGGAAGAGGCGAAGCGTTCCCGCGCGTCGATGGAGAAGTCAACATCATCTTCGGCGGACACGGGTCACAAGAGAACAAAAGGCAGCAGAAGCTCAACGATCGACAGATACTAGTGGCAACCACCAGTGCTCCCGCCCCGTATCGATGGTCAGAACACCCGATCACATTAACTCGGGCGGATCAATGGCTCAACTTCGATCATCCGGGCAAGTACCCGCTCCTCGTCGATCCGGTGATCCGAGAAAGCAGGGTAAAGAAGGTGTTGGTGGATGGGGGAAGCAGCATCAACGTCACCTTCCGCCGGACACTCTTAGGCTTGGGAGTCGCACTCAAAGAGCTCCACGAGTCAGACACTCCTTTTTTTGGTATTGTGTCGACCGAAGGAGAATACCCGCTTGGGCACATTTACATGCCTGTCACCTTTGGAACTCCGGAAAACTATAGAACTGAGTTCCTGAGGTTCGAGGTTGCAAGCTTCAACTGTGGATACAACGCCATCATCGACAGGCCAGGGTTGGCAAAATTCATGGCCATTCCACACTATTCGTACATGATATTGAAGATGTCAGGGCCACAAGGAATCATCACTATGCGTGCTGACTTCTAAGGCGCCGCGGAATGTTTTCGAGTGGCCATTCAGGCAGTCCTCACCACCAAACCACCGACGACTTCCTCCACGTAGGCGAACTCAAAGCCTGGGGAAGACCTTGCAATACCTGCGAATGAAGCTCAAGCCATGACCTCTATGCGGCCGACTGAGGAGACAAAGAGAATCAACCTCGGGTTCGCTGATGAACACAAGACTGCCATCATCAGCTCCAGCCTAGACAACAAATAGGAAGGCGCGCTCGTCCAGTTTTTGCAAGATAACTGAGATGTTTTTGCATGGCAGCCTGCGGATATGCCGGGAGTCCCAAGAGAACTGGTCGAGCACAAACTGAAGGTCTATCCCTAGACAAGGCCGATCCGACAAAAGTTGCGTCGTTTCACGCCAGACAAGAGAGAAGCTATTTGCGTCGAGCTAGCTCACTTAGTCGCGGTAGGGTTCACTAGAGAAGTACTGCATCCTGAGTGGTTAGCTAATCCTGTTCTTGTACTCAAAAAGAATAAAGTGGATTGGCGCATGTGTGTCGACTATACAGATCTCAACAAACACTGTCCGAAGGATTCCTTCGGACTTCCTAGAATAGATCAGGTGGTAGACTCGATCGCCGGGTGTTCTATGTTGTCCTTCTTGGACTACTACTCTGGATACCATCAGATGAGCCTAGCAAAAGAAGACGAGGAAAAAACTGCATTCATTACCCTGTTTGGAGCTTTCTGCTATACCTCCATGCCGTTTGGCCTCAAGAACGCTAGAGCGACTTACCAGAGAGCTATTCAAACATGCTTAGCCAATCACTGGGGCAAGCGGGTAGAAGCTTATGTTGATGATGTGGTGATTAAAACAGAAAACTCAGAAAACTTCATTGAAGATCTGCAGCTGGTCTTCAACAGCCTGAGGCGGTACCAGTGGAAGCTCAATCTAGAAAATGTGTCTTTGGAGTACCAGTAGGGAAGTTGCTCGGATTCATTGTCAGCCACCGAGGATTTGAAGCTAACCCGGAAAAAATCGAGGCTATCATGAGAATGGAAGCACCACGATCACAGATAAAAGTGCAAAGGCTTACTGGATGCATGGCAGCCTTGAGTAGGTTCATATCAAGGCTAGGAGAAAAAGGCTTACCATTTTACAAATTGCTCAAGAAGGTGGACAAGTTCCAGTGGACCATAGAAGCACAGGAAGCTCTCGATGCACTAAAGAAGTTCTTGACCACGCAACCAGTACTAAAGCCGCCACGCCGAGCCATGCCAGATCGGTCGGCAGAAGATCTGTTGTTATACGTCTCCTGCACGACTCACGTGGTGAGCACCGCGTTAGTAGTCGAGCAGGCAAAGGAAGGGCACGCATATCCGGTGCAGCATCCGGTCTACTTCATCAGTGAAGTTCTGGGACCCTCTAAAAAGAAATATCCTCAAGTTCAAAAACTATTGTACGCAGTACTTCTAACTGCTCGTAAGCTCCGTCACTACTTTGATGACCACAAAGTCATAGTAGTCACCGGGTTTCCAATAGGGGATATTCTTCACAACAAAGAAGCCATCGGGAGAATAGCCAAGTGGAACTGTGAGTTGGGGGCTCACGACATCGAGTTTCGGCCTCGCACAGCAATAAAGACTCAAGCACTAGTTGACTTCGTATCAGAATGGACCGAGCAACAAGTACCTGATAACCCGGAGGCTACAGAAGTATGGAGAATGTATTTCGATGGCTCGTTGAAACTGCAGGGGGCAGGCGCAGGAATCCTCTTCATTGCCCCTGGAGGTGAGCAACTCAAATATGCTCTTCAGTTGTCATTCTCAGCATCAAATAGTGCAGCAGAATATGAAGCTCTGATCCACAGATTGAACATTGCCATATCACTGGGCATTAAGAGGTTGATGGTATATGGAGATTCACTGGTGGTCATAAGTCAGATAAATAAAGACTGGGATTGCTCGACTGATTCTATGGGCAAGTACTGTACAGCCGTCCAAAAATTAGAAGACAAATTTGAAGGGCTGGAATTTCATCACGTGGAAAGAGATCGCAACGCAGCAGCAGACACGTTGTCGAAACTAGGATCCAGTCAAGCTCAGGTACCACCCGGAGTTTTCGTCCAGGAAGTATCACGTCTAAGCATTCCCTCAGATCAGGCGGAAGAATGTAACGTTTTGAGCCAGCCAGAGTCAGACTCTAATGACTGGAGAGAGCCTATCATTAGGTATATAAGAAATGAAGAAGAACCGGATGATAAGGCCACAGCAGAACGCATCGCAAGGCAGTCGGCCCACTACACCCTCATAGGGGACGCACTGTATAGAAGGGGTGCAACAGGAGTCCTCATGAAGTGCATTTCCTTGGTTACTGGGAGACAACTACTAGAAGAGATTCACACCGGGCAGTGTGGAATACACGCAGCATCCAGAACTCTAGTTGGGAAAGTCTTCAGGTCTGGTTTCTATTGGCCAACAGCAAAAAGTGATGCAGCCGAGTTAGTCCAGAAATGTGAAGCTTGCCAATTCTTGTCAAAGCAACAGCATTTACCAGCATAGTAGCTGCAGACCATACCTGTAACATGGCCATTTGCGTGCTGGGGATTAGACATGATTGGACCCTTCAAGAAAGCTTAGGGAGGCTATACTCACGTGCTGGTCGCCATCGACAAATTCACCAAATGGATAGAGTATAAACCCATTGCTTCTCTAACTTCAGCCAAGGCAGTGGAATTCATACAAAATATAATATTCAGGTTTGGGATACCAAATAGCATCATAACCGACCTGGGATCCAACTTCACTAGCTCTAAATTCTTTGATTTCTGCGAACAACGGAGCATCCAGATCAAATACGCATCAGTAGCACACCTAAGAGCTAATTGCCAAGTGGAAAGGGCTAATGGAATGATACTGGAAGCACTCAGGAAGAAAGTCATCGACAAGAATGAAAAGTTCACAGGGAAGTGGATCAGAGAGTTACCTTATGTGGCTTGGAGCCTAAGAACTCAGCCCAGTCGAGCTCTGCATGGAAACACCCCCTTCTTCATGGTCTATGGTTCGGAGGCAGTGCTACCTACCGACCTCAGGTTTGGGGCACCAAGGCTGGTCTTCGAAAGCATAGCAGAAGCAGAAGCTACCAGGCTAGAAGATATTGACGTGCTAGAGGAAGAGCGATTGAATACAGTAATTCAGTCAGCTAGATACCAGCAGACCCTGAGGCGTTATCATGATAAGGCTATACGACATCGATCCTTCTTAGTGGGAGACTTGGTCCTTCATCAAATTCTAACGGGAGAAGGATAGCACAAATTATTACTGCTATGGGAAGGTCCATTCATGGTATCGGAGGTCACTCGGCCAGGATCATATCGGCTTACTCAAATGGATGGCACGGAAGTGGGGAATTCGTGGAATATAGAGCATCTCAGGAAGTTTTATCCTTAAGCAATACTTCAAATGCTATCTGTCGGGGACCATAATTAGGGGTACCCTCAAGACTCCTTATTCTCAGCTGGTAACCCCCATCAGCATAAAGCTGCTAAGGCCTGATGGGTGCGATTAAGTCAGGGATCAGTCCATTCGAGCGACTCGATCACGCCTCGCCCGAGCCTAGCCTCGAACAAGGGCAGCCGACCCCGGAGGATTTCCGTCTCGCCCGAGGCCCCCCTCCAACGGCGGACATATTTTCGGCTCGCCCGAGGCCCTGCCTTCGCTAAGAAGCAACCCTAACTAAATCGCCGCACCGACCGACCAAGTCGTAGGAGCATTTAATGCAAAGGTGACCTGACACCTTTGTCCTGACGCGCGCCCCCCGGCAGAGCCGAAGTGACCGCCGTCACTTCACCGCTCCACTGACCGGCCTGACAGAAGGACAGCGCCGCCAGCGCCACTCCGACCGCGGTGCCACTTGACAGAGTGAGACTGACAGGCAGTCAGGCCCTGCCAAAGGCACCATAGGAAGCTCCGCCCGACCCAGGGCTCGGACTCGGGCTAAGCCCCGGAAGACGGCGAACTCCGCTCCGCCCGACCCAGGGCTCGGACTCGGGCTAAGCCCCGGAAGACGGCGAACTCCGCTCCGCCCGACCCAGGGCTCGGACTCGGGCTAAGTCCCGGAAGACGGCGAACTCCGCTCCGCCCGACCCAGGGCTCGGACTCGGGCTAAGTCCCGGAAGACGACGAACTCCGCTTCGCCCGACCCCAGGGCTCGGACTCGGGCTCAGCCCCAGAAGACGACGAACTCCGCTTCGCCCGACCCCAGGGCTCGGACTCCGCCCTGGCCTCTGCTGAACGACCTCCGCCTCGCCCGACCCAGGGGCTCGGACTCGGCCTCGGCCATGGAAGACAGACTCGACCTCGGCTTCGGAGGAGCCTCCATGTCGCCCAACCTAGGGCGCAGGCCAGCCACGTCAACAGGAAGCGCCATCATCACCCTACCCCGAGCTGACTCGGGCCGCAGAAAACAAGACCAGTGTCCCATCTGGCTAGCTCCGCCGGATAGGCAATGATGGCGCCCCGCATGCTCTGTGACGACGACGGCTCTCAGATCTCTTACGGAAGCAGGAGGACGTCAACAAGGACTCAACCGCTCCGACAGCTGTCCCTCCGCCAGGCTCCGTCGCTCCTCCGACGGCCACGACATCACACCAGCTGGGTGCCAAAATCTCTCCGGCTGCCACATCGGCATGTACTTAGGGCGCTAGCTCTCCCCCGCTAGACACGTAGCACTCTGCTACACCCCCATTGTACACCTGGATCCTCTCCTTACGCCTATAAAAGGAAGGACCAGGGCCTTCTTAGAGAAGGTTGGCCGCGCGGGGACGAGGACAGGACAGGCGCTCTCTTGGGGCCGCTCGCTTCCCCCTCCCGCGTGGACGCTTGTAACCCCCTACTACAAGCGCACCCGACCTAGGCGCGGGACGAACACGAAGGCCGCGGGATTTCCACCTCTCTCACGCCCATCTCCGGCCACCTCACTTCCCCCCTTCGCGCTCGGCCTCGCGTCGACCCATCTGGGCTGGGGCACGTGGCGACATTCACTCGTCGGCTTAGGGACCCCCCGGTCTCGAAACGCCGACAGTTGGCGCGCCAGGTAGGGGCCTGCTGCGTGTTGACGAACAGCTTCCCGTCAAGCTCCAGATGGGCAGTCTCCAGCAACCTCTCCAACCCGGGACGGTGCTCCGTTTCGGGAGTCTTGAGTTCATGTCCTTCGACGGCAGCTACGACATGATACTCCTTCCACCGTCGCGCGACGACGACAATGGCGGCCGACAGCCCGCCCGCCGGCGGCGGAATCGACGACGTCTCCCCCGCGTGGTGGAAGAACAACATTTGAGCTCGCCCCGTCCTCTCCCCCGCCAACGGAGGAGGAGGCGGGGCAACCAAGGCCAAGCGGGAGGCCGCGCCTCGTTGGCTGTCGAGCGAATCGACGTCCCTAGCGCCCCAACGAGGGGCACGTCGGGCGTCGACCTCGCGTTTGAGACGAAGGCGAGCGCCGTCTCCCCGCGACACGCCAATCCTGAGCAAGCGGATGACGCCAGCACGCTCGTGGAAGGCATGCTGGGTGTCACCCTCGTACCTGAGATGACGGTGCAGTCAGTCCCCGACGCGACTTCATCGCCGTTCGTCGACCAAAAGGTACCGACCGATTCCCATCCTACGGCATTTAGATTCAGCCTCAACCCGCCTAGCGACCTTGCTTTGGCGGGCACTCTCATAGAGGCGAATTCAAACCCTCTGGGGTTTCGCACGCGGTCGCCTTGGGACCGGCTGACGGACGTCTCGACCTATTGGCCCTCCGGGTCCGAGGAAGACGACGACCCCAGCATCTGTTGGGATTTCTCTGGACTTGGCAACCCTAGTGCCATGCGGGACTTCATGACCGCATGTGACTACTGCCTCTCCGACTGTTCCGACGGTAGCCGCAGCCTCGACGACGAGGACTGCGGCCCAAGCCGCGAATGTTTCCACGTCGATCTAGGGGGTCCCTCCGAAGGCAATCATCTCGGCATGCCAGAGGACGGTGATCTCCCTAGGCCGGTGCCCCGCGCTGACATCCCGCGGGAGCTAGCTGTGGTCCCCGTTCCGGCGGGGGGTCACGACCCACAGCTCGAGCAAGTCCGCGGGGCGCAGGCCAGGCTCGACGAGGGAGCAGGAGCGCTTGAGCCGATCCGCCGGGACGTCGGGCAGGCATGGGCGGGCCAACCCCCGGCCGGAGAAATACGTCACCTGCCCCAGGGTCTCCAGCTCCGCGTCGCCAACGACGTCAGGGTCAGGCCGCCACCCGCATCCAGTGGGGTCGGTCAGAACCTGGCTGCAGCAGCGATGCTTCTCCGCGCAATGCCGGAGCCATCAACCACCGAGGGTCGGCGAATCCAAGGAGAGCTCAAGAATCTCCTGGAAGGCGCTGCGGTCCGACGGGCTGAGAGCTCTGCCTCCCGAAGGCAAGGATACCCCTCGGAACCTCACGCCGCGACTTCCCGATTCATGCGGGAAGCCTCGGTCTACACCGGGCGCACACGCAACACCGCGCCTGCGGCCCCGGGCCACCTCGGCAACGAGCACCATCATCGTGACCATCGGGCCCACCTCGACGAGAGGGTGCACCGAGGCTATCACCCCAGGCGTGGGGGACGCTACGACAGCGGGGAGGATCGGAGTCCCTCGCCCGAACCACCCGGTCCGCAGGCCTTCAGCCGGGCCATCCGGCGGGCACCGTTCTCGACCCGGTTCCGACCCCCGACTACTATCACAAAGTACTCGGGGGAAACGAGACCGGAATTGTGGCTCGCGGACTACCGCCTGGCCTGCCAGCTGGGTGGAACGGACGACGACAACCTCATCATCCGCAACCTCCCCCTGTTCCTCTCCGACACCGCTCGCGCCTGGTTGGAGCACCTGCCTCCGGGGCAGATCTCCAACTGGGATGACTTGGTCCAAGCCTTCGCCGGCAATTTCCAGGGCACGTATGTGCGCCCCGGGAATTCCTGGGACCTCCGAAGCTACCGACAGCAGCCGGGAGAGTCTCTCCGGGACTACATCCGGCGATTCTCGAAGCAGCGCACCGAGCTGCCCAACATCACCGACTCGGATGTCATCGGCGCGTTCCTTGCCGGCACCACCTGCCACGACCTGGTGAGCAAGTTGGGTCGCAAGACCCCCACCAGGGCGAGAGAGCTGATGGACATCGCCACCAAGTTCGCCTCTGGCCAGGAGGCGGTCGAGGCTATCTTCCGAAAGGACAAGCAGCCCCAGGGCCACCCACCGGAAGATGCTCCCAAGGCGTCTACTCATCGCGGCGCCAAGAAGAAAGGCAAGAAGAAGTCGCAAGCGAAACGCGACGCCGCCGACGCGGACCTTGTCGCCGCCGCCGAGCACAAGAACCCTCGGAAGCCCCCCGGAGGTGCCAACCTCTTCGACAAGATGCTCAAGGAGCCGTGCCCCTATCATCAGGGGCCCGTCAAGCACACCCTTGAGGAGTGCGTCATGCTTCGGCGCCACTTCCACAGGGCCGGGCCACCCGCGGAGGGTGGCAGGGCCCGCGACGACGACAAGAAGGAAGATCACCAAGCAGGAGAGTTCCCCGAGGTCCGCGACTGCTTCATGATCTACGGTGGGCAAGCGGCGAATGCCTCGGCTCGGCACCGCAAGCAAGAGCGCCGGGAGGTCTGCTCGGTCAAGGTGGCGGCGCCGGTCTATCTAGACTGGTCCGACAAGCCCATCACCTTCGACCAATACAATCACCCCGACCACGTGCCGAGCCCGGGGAAATACCCGCTCGTCGTCGACCCCGTCATCGGCGACGTCAGGCTCACCAAGGTCCTTATGGACGGGGGCAGCAGCCTCAACATCATCTACGCCGAGACCCTCAGGCTCCTGCGCGTCGAACTGTCCTCCGTCTGAGCAGGCACTGCGCCCTTCCACGGGATCATTCCTGGGAAGCGCGTCCAGCCCCTCGGACGACTCGACCTTCCTGTCTGCTTCAGAACGCCCTCCAACTTCCGAAGGGAGACTTTGACGTTCGAGGTGGTCGGGTTCCGAGGAACCTACCACGCGGTGCTGGGAAGGCCATGCTACGTGAAGTTCATGGCCGTCCCCAACTACACCTACCTGAAGCTCAAGATGCCGGGCCCCAACGGGGTCATCACCGTCGGCTCCATGTACAAACACGCGTTCGAATGCGACGTGGAGTGCGTGGAGTACGCCGAGGCCCTCATCGCCGACCTGGAAAGCCTCTCCAAAGAGGTGCCAGACGTGAAGCGTCATGCCGGCAACTTCGAGCCAGTGGAGACGGTTAAGGCCGTCCCCCTCGACCCCAGTGGCGACGCCTCCAAGCAGATCCGGAGCGGGCACCAAAGCTGTAACACCCAAAGTTGTTGTGATATTGTTCTTTCCCCCAGGGCTTCGTCTCATATAACAACTCATGAATGTTGCAAAAGCTTTTAGCATTTGGTTCTAAACCTTGGCTTCTCGCAGCCCAGACAAACATCCCCATTCTTATGATAGCTTCGGGAGTAATTTGATGAAGGTAGACTTGAAATGTCTTCAGGACTTCAACAACAAAGTTGCTTAGGGGGAATCGAAGCCCAGCCTTGAGAAAGCTTCGGAAGATTACGACTTCATCTTTTTCGGGGGTGGGAGAAGTCTTTTCTCCAGCGTCAACCCTCACAATAGATATATCTCGAAAATACCTCCCCCTCATATTATCAATATGATTCTGCTTAATAGTGGTTTTCCCGAAAACCGTGTGACTTGGCCGCCATGGTCGATCTTCGGACTCTTCCCCACCACTTTCTACATCATAACTGTCGCTGTCACCAGTATCTTCGGACAAACCTTCAAGAATCTCCTTGGTGATTTTCTCTGTATTGGTCTCCGCCATCGCTATAAGGAACCCCAAGTTCTTCTCTTCGTCGAGACTCAGCTTCGTCTCAGCAGGGATCTTCTTACCTTCAGACATCTTCGGAAACGCTAAAAAACTATTTTCAAGGCCGAAGCTTCAAAATCAAAAAGATCAGCAAATCTTAGTGCACAAGAGCTAAAAATTTAGTGGGCCGAAGCAGATGGCAAGTGTGCGTACCAAATAAGTTTGCGGTATGATCTTATTTATACCCCCAGGGCGTTGAAAATTGAAAGACCCCGCTTGTCAGTGAATGTTGCTATTCTAGCAAAGGGAAGGTGTTTTTTCGGACCTTCGGCTCAAGGCCTTCGTCCATATCGCAATCTGAATTTATCATTAACAAATTAATATTGCGAGGGGCTACTGTTGGGGGCCTTCGTCCTCCGAAGGTCCTCAAAAACATGATTTGACAATGTTTTCCAAGTGGATTATGTGAACAGGTATCTTCGGACTCAGAATTATGAACATGAAGTACGGTCAGGACGAAGCCTGAACCAGACGAAGGGGGATTAAAATGGAGGACGGGCTGATTACCAAGCTCCACGAAGGATGGTGCACAGCCGAAGCTGTGCGCAGGGAAGCTTCGTCGCTATAGCAGAGAGGGGAACCGACTTAAAGATGAAAAGACTACTTGGGCCTTGACAGATTTCCATAAGTCATTGGAAAATGTAATGGACATGAATGTAATTTTACGTGGGCTGCGTCCCGCGTCTATAAATAGATGAACAGTACTCCCGTACTGTTCACGCTGATCTGGCATTTACTTTTGCGTCATCCGTGTACTTTTGTCTTTCTGCAACCCGAAGGTACACTTGTAATTTGAAGTCATTTCTATTGATATACGATAATAAAATAGAAATGACATGATAATAAAGTTTAAATGTTTATATTACTTTTAATGTTGCTCATAAGTCCTTCGTCATAACTTCTCGCACTTACGAAGGTATATTATTTGTGACCTTCGTCCGGAGTACATTATATCCTGAAGGGAAATAATGTTTCGAGGGACGAAGGACCTCATCATTTAACACTTTTTATGTTGCCTTGTTCTTAATCCGAAGCATTTGAGAACAAGTCCCCAACAGTGCTCGTCGACTTTCTCCGCGCGAACGCCGACGTCTTCGCGTGGAGTCCCTCGGACATGCCCGACATACCGAGGGATGTCGCCGAGCACTCACTGGATATTCAGGCCGGAGCCCGACCCGTCAAGCAGCCTCTGCGCCGATTCGACGAGGAGAAGCGCAGAGCGATAGGCGAGGAGATCCACAAGCTAATAGCAGCCGGGTTCATCAAAGAGGTACTCCATCCCGAATGGCTTGCCAACCCTGTGCTTGTGAGAAAGAAAGGGGGGAAATGGCGGATGTGTGTGGACTACACTGGTCTCAACAAAGCATGCCCGAAGGTTCCCTACCCTCTGCCTCGCATCGATCAAATCGTGGATTCCACTGCTGGGTGCGAAGCCCTGTCTTTCCTCGACGCCTACTCAGGGTATCACCAAATCAGGATGAAAGAGTCCGACCAGCTCGCGACTTCTTTCATCACGCCCTTCGGCATGTACTGCTATGTCACCATGCCGTTCGGTTTGAGGAATGCGGGCGCGACGTACCAGCGGTGCATGAACCATGTGTTCGGCGAACACATCGGTCGCACGGTCGAAGCCTATGTCGATGACATCGTAGTCAAGACGAGGAAAGCTTCCGACCTCCTCTCCGACCTTGAAGTGACATTCCGATGTCTCAAGGCGAAAGGCGTCAAGCTCAATCCCGAGAAGTGTGTCTTCGGGGTGCCCCGGGGCATGCTCTTGGGGTTCATCGTCTCCGAGCGGGGCATCGAAGCCAACCCCGAGAAGATCGCAGCCATCACCAGCATGGGTCCATCAAGGACTTAAAGGGCGTACAGAGGGTCATCGGATGTCTCGCGGCTCTGAGCCGCTTCATCTCACGCCTCGGCGAAAGAGGCCTGCCTCTGTACCACCTCTTAAGGAAGGCCGAGCGCTTCACTTGGACCCCTGAGGCCGAGGAAGCTCTCGGGAACCTGAAGGCGCTCCTCACAAAGGCGCCTATCTTGGTGCCCCCAGCTGACGGAGAAGCCCTCTTGGTCTACGTCGCCGCGACCACCCAGGTGGTTAGCGCCGCGATTGTGGTCGAGAGGCAAGAAGAGGGGCATGCATTGCCCGTTCAGAGGCCAGTTTACTTCGTCAGCGAGGTACTGTCCGAAACCAAGATCCGCTACCCACAAGTTCAGAAGCTGCTGTATGCAGTGATCCTGACGCGGCGGAAGTTGCGACACTACTTCGAGTCTCATCCGGTAACTGTGGTGTCATCCTTCCCCCTGGGGGAGATCATCCAGTGCCGAGAGGCCTCGGACAGGATTGCAAAGTGGGCAGTGGAAATCATGGGCGAGACAATCTCGTTCGCCCCTCGGAAGGCCATCAAGTCCCAGGTCTTGGCGGACTTCGTAGCCGAATGGGTCGACACCCAGCTACCGACGGCTCCGATCCAACCAGAGCTCTGGACCATGTTTTTCGACGGGTCGCTGATGAAGACGGGAGCCGGCGCGGGCCTACTCTTCATCTCACCCCTCGGGAAACACCTACGCTATGTGCTACGCCTCCACTTCCCGGCGTCCAACAATGTGGCTGAGTACGAGGCTCTGGTCAACGGGTTGCGGATCGCCATCGAGCTAGGGGTCAGGCGCCTCGACGCTCGCTGTGACTCGCAGCTCGTCATCGACCAAGTCATGAAGAACTCCCACTGCCACGACCCGAAGATGGAGGCCTACTGCGATGAGGTTCGGCGCCTGGAAGACAAGTTCTACGGGCTCGAGCTTAACCACATCGCTCGGCGCTACAATGAGACTGCGGACGAGCTAGCAAAAATAGCCTCAGGGCAAACAACGGTTCCCCCGGACGTCTTCTCCCGGGATCTGCATCAACCCTCCGTCAAGATCGACGACGCGCCCGAGCCTGAGGCGCCCTCGGTCCAGCCTGAGGTGCCCTCGGCACAGCCGGAGGCACCCTCAGCTCGGCCCGAGGCGGCTTCGGTTCAACCCGAGGTACCCTCGGCCTCCGAGGGTGAGGCACTGCGCATCGAGGAGGAGCGGAGCGGGGCCACGCCTGATCGAAATTGGCAGACCCCGTACCTGCAATATCTCCGCCAAGGAGAGCTACCCCTCGACCGAGCCGAGGCTCGGCGGGTAGCGCGACGCGCCAAGTCGTTCATCTTGCTGGGCGATGAGAAGGAGCTCTACCACCACAGCCCCTCGGGCATCCTCCAGCGATGCATCTCCGTCGCCGAAGGTCAGGAACTCCAGCAAGAGATACACTCGGGGGCTTGCGGCCATCACGCAGCGCCTCGAGCCCTTGTCGGGAATGCTTTCCGGCAAGGCTTCTACTAGCCAACGGCGGTGGCTGACGCCACTAGAATTGTCCGCACCTGCGAAGGGTGTCAATTCTATGCGAAGCAAACCCACCTGCCCGCTCAGGCTCTGCAGACGATACCCATCACCTGGCCCTTTGCTGTGTGGGGGCTGGACCTCGTCAGCCCCTTGCAGAAGGCGCCCGGGGGCTACACGCACCTGCTGGTCGCCATCGACAAATTCTCCAAGTGGGTCGAGGTCCAACCTTTGAACTGCATCAGGTCCGAGCAGGCGGTGACGTTCTTCACCAACATCATCCATCGCTTCGGGGTCCCGAACTCCATCATCACCGACAACGGTACCCAGTTCACTGGCAGAAAATTCTTGGACTTTGTGAGGATCACCACATCCGGGTGGACTGTGCCGCTGTGGCTCATCCCATGTCGAATGGGCAAGTAGAGCGTGCCAACGGCATGATTCTACAAGGGCTCAAGCCTCGGATCTACAACGACCTCAACAAGTTCGGCAAGCGATGGATGAAGGAACTCCCCTCGGTGGTCTGGAGCCTGAGGACAACGCCGAGCCGGGCCATGGGTTTCACGCCGTTCTTCCTGGTCTACGGGGCTGAGGCCGTCTTACCCACTGACCTAGAGTACGGCTCCCCGAGGACGAGGGCCTATAGCGATCAAAGCAACCAAGCTAGCCGAGAAGACTCGCTGGACCAGCTGGAAGAGGCTCGGGACAAGGCCTTGCTACACTCGGCGCGGTACCAGCAGTCCCTGCGACGCTACCACGCCCGAGGGGTCCGGCCCCGAGACCTCCAGGTGGGCGACCTGGTGCTTCGGCTGCGGCAAGACGCCCGAGGGAGGCACAAGCTCACGCCCCCCTGGGAGGGGCCATTCGTCATCGCCAAAGTTCTGAAGCCCGGAACGTACAAGCTGGCCAACAGTCAAGGCAAGGTCTACGGCAACGCCTGGAACATCCAACAGCTACGTCGCTTCTACCCTTAAGATGTTTTCAAGTTGTTCATATACCTCGCACCCGCGCAAAGTTTAGTCATGAAGGAAGGGTCGGCCTTGCCTCGGCAAAGCCCGACCCTCCCTCGGGGGCTAAAAGGGGGGGGGGAACCCCCTCTGCGTTGAAATTTTCCTCGAAGAAAAAAAAAGAAAAAAGAGAGATCTCTTCTGCCAGAATATCTTTCGTGCTTTCTGACTACTTCAAAAAGTGGATCCTGAAAACGATGGAGTACACGTAAGCAGCCAAGGCTGACCGAGCCGAGGGACTCCTACGCCTCCGAGATACGGATACCTCACTCATCACCTTCTGTGATAAGTAACTCGCGTTCGGATAAAGTGATTCCGCTGACCAAACAAGTCTTCACGTTCGGAAGCTCTTCTGCCGAAGCGATCCTTCGAGCCTTCTCGACTGAGTCGGTGACAGGGCCTCATGGACGGGTGAAAGTGCGCGTAAGTGGCAAGGCCGACCGAGCCGAGGGACTCCCACGCCTCCAGGATACTGATACCTCACTCATCACCTTCCGCGAGAAGCAACTCTCGCTCGCACAAACATCCCTGTTACCGACAAAAAAGTCCAGATACTTGAAACAAGAGGAAAGGAGACGCAGCTTTACAACACAGCGAGGGTGTGCATATTCTGGCCTCAGCGGCCGCAAAAGGCACACGCTACAAGACACTCTGATCCTGCAGGCTCGGGTCTTGACGCTGGAAGGGGGCAGTAACACCCTCGGCATCGACGACGCCTTCAGCAAGGTCCGACCTAGCCTCGGACGGTGACGCGGTCCAAGGATCCCCACTCTGGAGGACGACGTCATCGTCACGCCCGGACAATCGCTGCCAGGGACTTCTCCGGGAATCCGGCCCGAGCAGGCGGCTCGGCCGGTTACCCCTGGGGCCTCGGCCAACCATCTTCCAAGGGCGCCAGCCCAACCCGAGGCCTCGGCTGATCGACTCCGGCGTCGGTCCCGCTAACGGACAACCCGACTAGGCTCCGGCCAACCAGGTTTCATTTTCGAGCCAACTCCGCCTCTGTTCATGCTGATATCGCTACCCCTGGCCTCGGCTCGTTGAAGAGCGGCCAAGGGGTCCCTTCAACTGAGCTAGAGGAGCCTCAGACAACAAGGCCGACCGAGCCGAGGGACTCCTACGCCTCCGGGATACGGATACCTCACTCGTCACCTTGACACGGGGCGACTCATGCTTGGTGAAGCGGTTCAGACAACCAACAGGCGAGTCTTAGTGCTCGAAAATGAGGAAAAAAAACACGGCTCCGTGCCAAAATTACATACATGTTCAGGCCTCGACAGCCATAATGAACAAAAACACTGGCATTCGAAGTGCCATTACAAACGGAACTCCGGTTCCCCCTCCGCAGGTATGAACAACCCCACTCGATAGGGGTGGGCCTGCGGAGCAACAAAAGACCGACGAACGGCGCGCCGTCACCCGCTCCAGCAGCGGCGACAACGACGACTTCTGCTCCGGGGGGCGGAACAGCGGCAGCACTGACCTCAGGGCGGATGCTGCTGCCAGGAGGCCCCCGCCCATGTCCAAACTCGTGAGGCAAGGACGGGCAGAAGGCCGTAGAGTTGGAGGTCGGTCTGTGGCCGGCCTTGGCTATCTCGCCGGCGGGAGAACCTCTTCCAGCTGTCGTGGCAGACGCCGGCGCCGCGAGCGGCTCCGAAGCCACTCGCGTCCGAGAGCCAGGCACGGTGCAGCTGCCAGCGCCACGGACGACGACCGCCCTTCCCTCCGGTCACTGAGTGAAGGAGCGGGCCACCGCCCACACAGGGGCCGACCCCAACTCGGCACACTCCCCTCCCCAGCCCTGGTGATGAAAATCCTTGAGGCTGAGGGAGGGGCAGAGGCCGCGGCCCGGCTCGCTTTCCCCCACCATCAAGCTAGAGGTCACCATCTTGGGTGACCGCCGGTGGAGGGGTGCAGCCGGGCTGCATGATGAAAATCCTTGAAGCCGAACAATGGCTGAAAGGTACCAACTCCTACGGAGTTGCGTTCCTCCAACGATGAGGCGAAAAGACGGCGGGTATCCCCCATCCGGGGGCTTGGAAGGTGGAAAGACGCAATGCATAAGGGAGCGAGAGGACATGGTCGCCTTCCGAAGGGGGTCACCCTCCTTTTAAAGGCAACTCTCCCTACTTGCGCCCCCAACCGTCACGGGCTGAGTCTTCTCCAACACGCTCCAAGGCCCTCCCCTGCGGCGCGGGGGATGGGTCCCGCATGCCATGCAAAACCGGCTCAGAGCAGAAGAAGCCAAACCGCCGCGCGTGGTGCACACAACCGCCCAGCGGTTACAAGTGACCCTCCACTTTTGCCCAGACCAACGGGCGAAAGAGGCGGGCAGCCATGTAGGCGGCATGCAACCGCGCCAAGTGGACGTGCTTCTCCGACTCTCGACACGCTGGCATGGAGGCCCAGGCCCACGCGTCACGCAACCGGCGCGCCGGATGCTGCATGCAAGCAACTGCACCGCCACTTGCGCCACCACCGCGCCTCCTCGATTGCGGAACCAATACCGCGACTCGAGGCGACCAGGCGCACGACCCAGCAGTGCCAGCCTGACGCGGCGGTCAATGCGGCCAAAAGTGGGCCGGCAGTGATGACGGTGGCAGGCGGGCGGGAGCAGCGGTCACGTCATCAGCCAAGCTCACGTCCCATCCGGGGGCAGCAAGAGAACCCCCTCTCACAGCGTGAAGACAACGCGCCCGTGATCCGTTCCTCGAACGGCTCACGCACGCGCAACGGCCGCCTCGCCAACCGCTCGCCCCGTCGCATTAACTCCGCGGCAGGACAGGCGGCGCTTCCAGCGGGAGCAGCGGGCGACGCTTCGCCTTCGCCGTAACAACTGCGACAAAAAAAAAGAGGTACGCCGCGTCGTTCGATTTCGTATCCTTTTCCTTTTTTCCTCTTTCTCTATCTCTTGCAGCAGGGACCGGGAAAGGGGGATACCCCGAAAAGGATCCTTCCCCGTGAAGGAACCAGGCTCCGAGCCTCCTTACAGATCAGAGGTTCGAAGGCTGGCCCCCCGAAGGGTTTCAACAGCCGCCTCAGATCGCGTGGGCCCTACACCCACTACTGGTCAGAGGTTCGAAGGCTGGCCCCCCGAAGGGTTCCACGGCCGCCTCAGGCTACTCGGGCTCCGCGCCCATTACTGATCAGGGGTTCGAAGGCTGGCCCCCGAAGGGTTCACAGTCGCCTCAAACGCCGAGCGAGGGATGACCAGGGGTACGTTCGATACATAACCAAGGCTCGGGCTGCGCTCCCGAGGTACCCTAGGACATTTCCGAGACCAGCGGGAGCGATCTTGTAACGGAATCCCATCAGAGGGAGGCATCGAGCCCTCGGACCCCGTCGCCAGGGGACCGGGTCCGGCAGATCACCCGCAGGTACTTTTGGGCGTGCGTCTGGGCCCCTAGCCGACCCTTAACGAACGGGGCACGGACGTCCACTCGGATTACCCGCTTGCAGCTCACCGGAGACACCATGTTCGGCGCCCATCGAGGGTAACATGGCGCTTTCCCCCCCCCCCTCCTCCTTGCGGAAAGGCGACGCAGGGGCGTATGTAAAAAAGCCAAGTCTGTCCCTGATCGCCCTCTCGCCCTGTGCGGAGGCTCGGGGGCTGCTCTCGCAAACCCGGCTCCGGCCGAACCGTTGACAGCGTCAACATACCAGCCCGAGAACTTGGGCCCCGACCGTACACCCGGGCTACGGCCAGTTCGCATGAGGGAACAACCAGACCAGCCGAAGCATTACGCGAGGCATTAAGACCTCGAAGGAGTGAAACCACTCCTCCGAGGCCTCGGGGGCTACAACCGGCGGGTGCGCTCGCGCGCACCCACCGGAACAAAATGCGACCGAGAAAGGCTGGTCCCCTTGCAAAAAAGTGTGACGAAAGCCTCCAAGCGAGTGCTAACACTCCCTTCGAGGCTCGGGGGCTACTATCGGGGACCATAATTAGGGGTACCCTCAAGACTCTTAATTCTCAGCTGGTAACCCCCATCAGCATAAAGCTGCTAAGGCCTGATGGGTGCGATTAAGTCAGGGATCAGTCCATTCGAGCGACTTGATCACGCCTCGCCCGAGCCTAGCCTCGGACAAGGGCAGCCAACCCCGGAGGATTTCCGTCTCGCCCGAGGCCCCCCTCCAACGGCGGACATATTTCCGGCTCGCCCGAGGCCCTGCCTTCGCTAAGAAGCAACCCTGACTAAATCACCGCACCGACCGACCAAGTCGCAGGAGCATTTAATGCAAAGGTGACCTGACACCTTTGTCCAGACGCGCGCCCCCCGACAGAGCCGAAGTGACTGCCGTCACTTCACCGCTCCACTGACCGGCCTGACAGAAGGACAGCGCCGCCTGCGCCACTCCGACCGCGGTGCCACTTGACAGAGTAAGACTGACAGGTAGTCAGGCCCTGCCAAAGGCACCATAGGAAGCTCCGCCCGACCCAGGGCTCGGACTCGGGCTAAGCCCCGGAAGACGGCGAACTCCGCTCCGCCCGACCCATGGCTCGGACTCGGGCTAAGCCCCGGAAGACGGCGAACTCCGCTCTGCCCGACCCAGGGCTCGGACTCGGGCTAAGTCCTGGAAGACGACGAACTCCGCTTCGCCCGACCCCAGGGCTCGGACTCGGGCTCAGCCCCAGAAGACGACGAACTCCGCTTCGCCCGACCCCAGGACTCGGACTCCGCCCTGGCCTCTTCCGAACGACCTCCGCCTCGCCCGACCCAGGGGCTCGGACTCGGCCTCGGCCATGGAAGACAGACTCAACCTCGGCTTCGGAGGAGCCTCCACGTCGCCCAGCCTAGGGCGCAGGCCAGCCACGTCAATAGGAAGCGCCATCATCACCCTACCCCGAGCTGACTCGGGCCGCAGAAAACAAGACCGGTGTCCCATCTGGCTAGCTCCGCCGGATAGGCAATGATGGCGCCCCGCATGCTCTGTGACGACGACGGCTCTCAGCTCTCTTACGGAAGCAGGAGGACGTCAGCAAGGACTCAACCGCTCTGACAGCTGTCCCTCCGCCAGGCTCCGTCGCTCCTCCGACGGCCACGACATCACACCAGCTGGGTGCCAAAATCTCTCCGGCTGCCACATCGGCATGTACTTAGGGCGCTAGCTCTCCCCCGCTAGACACGTAGCACTCTGCTACACCCCCATTGTACACCTGGATCCTCTCCTTACGCCTATAAAAGGAAGGACCAGGGCCCTCTAAGAGAAGGTTGGCCGCGCGGGGACGAGGACGGGACAGGCGCTCTCTTGGGGCCGCTCGCTTCCCCCTCCCGCGTGGACGCTTGTAACCCCCTACTGCAAGCGCACCCGACCTGGGCGCGGGACGAACACGAAGGCCGCAGGATTTCCACCTCTCTCACGCCCATCTCCGGCCACCTCACTTCCCCCCTTCGCGCTCGGCCTCGCGTCGACCCATCTGGGCTGGGGCACGCGGCGACATTCACTCGTCGGCTTAGGGACCCCCCGGTCTCGAAACGCCGACACTATCGGAGCAATGTTGTACTCTATAATTGGAAAATACGTCATCAATAAAAGATCTCATTCTCAAAGGCATTCAAGCTATTGGTTATCAATTGACTTCGATTTGATTAAAGACTTGAAATCAGTGCACTTACTCGGCTTAGGGTGACCACTATACCCTACTAATGGAGCAATCGGCTTAAGTCGGCAATGACTTAAGACGGTGCAACATGCTCGCGCTTACTCGACTTAGGGTGACCACTATACCCTACTAACGGAGCAATCGGCTTAAGTCGGCTACGACTTAAGACGGTGCGACATGCTCGCGCTACTCGACTTAGGGTGACCACTATACCCTACTAACGGAGCAATCGGCTTAAGTCGGCAATGACTTAAGACGGTGCAACATGCTTGCACTACTCGACTTAGGGTGACCACTATACCCTACTAACGGAGCAATCGCCTTAAGTCGGCAATGACTTAAGACGGTGCAACATGCTCACGCTTACTCGACTTAGGGTGACCACTATACCCTACTAACGGAGCAATCGGCTTAAGTCGGCAATGACTTAAGACGGTGCAACATGCTCGCGCCTACTCAACTTAGGGTGACCACTATACCCTGCTAACAGAGCAATCGCCTTAAGTCGGCAATGACTTAAGATGGTGCAACATGCTCACTACTACTCGTCTCAAGGCAACCTCTATGCCTCAGCAGCCGAGCAATTGGCATAGATCAGGAAAAGACTCGAAAACCAGCACGCCGCATTTACTTCAGCGGTCGCTCAGGATGACTGTTGAATTCTAACAACGGAAATAAAATGTTATAGTTATCAGCACCAATGACACATTATAGTGCCCTATCCACCAAATATTGGAGCGTAATGATCACACACACACATATAATTCACAAATGCATTCAGTATCTTCTAAACATGTCACTACGGCGAAACATCTCTATTTGGCAATGTCTTTCGCAGGGGCGATTGAGGAACAAGGGCGACTCGAGGCATCAGGCGCGGCTTTGACGTCGGCGACAATGTCATCAGGAGCAACTACACCGGGCCTTCTCATCAAGATCCGCCCCGCACGAATGGCTTTGTCCATAGCTTTGTCGCACTGAGCTTTCAGAATGGCGCAATTGTCCTCTGCAACTTTGGTAGCCAGTCGAGCGGCCTCTAGCTCCTGGGCGACTGACTTCTTGGAGGCACACAGATCTTTGACGATGGAGTCCTTGCTTGACACCAACTGTCTAAGCCGCATGGCCTCATCTTGGGACACTTGTAGTTCACGACGATGATGATCTAGATCTGACATAGTAAAGCGATGGCTTCTCTCCAAGATGATTAAGGAATTGCTGGCATCATGATACAACCTATCCAGATTGTCACGAGAAGCTGCAAGTGCTCGTCTCTCCTCCTACAAACAAGAATCAACTTACAAGCATCCAGTAAACAGTAAGCACGGCAGAGCCAATTAAGTAAGTTTACCTCGTGAGCTGCCCTTTCAGAGTCAAGCTGAGCATTGAGAGAAGAATTCAAAGAACGCGCATCGTCCAAAGAAGCAGAATCCCGAGCCAGGTCAACCTGACCTTGAGAATACTTCTCTTCAAGATCAGAGTACCGTCGGTTGAGTCGGCTTGATGTTGAAGACATTTTTCCTCAAGCTCGGAGCACCACCGGTCCATATCTGACAAAGCAGTCAAGGAAGGATACAGGGTTAAAAACAAAAGTTGTTCAATCAGCCAAGGAAGAAACAAAGTTGCCAACTAGCATTTGACGCCTTCAAATCAGCTATCTGTTTCTGAAGCAGCAATGGTGTCGGCGTTCCGAGACCGGGGGGTCCCCGAGCCGACGAGTGAGTGTGCCGCGTGCCCCAGCCCAGATGGGTTGAGCGCGTGGGCGAGCGCGAAGGGGGGAGAGAGAGAGCGAGAGCGAGGTGGCCGGAGCCGGGTCGTGAGGGAGTCTGAGATTCCCGCGGCCTTCGTGTTCGTCCCGCGCCCAGGTCGGGTGCGCTTGCAGTAGGGGGTTACAAGCGTCCGCGCGGGTGAGGGGAGCGAGCGGCCCCGAGAGAGCGCCTGCCCCTGCCCTTCGTTCCCGCGAGGCCAACCTTCTCTAAGAAGGCCCTGGTCCTTCCTTTTATAGGCGTAAGGAGAGGATCCAGGTGTACAAATGGGGGTGTAGCAAGGTGCTACGTGTCTAGCGGGGGTGAGCTAGTACCCTAAGTACATGCCAAGGTGGCAGCCGGAGAGATCTTGGCACCCAGCTAGTGTGGCGTCGTGGCTGTCGGAGAAGCAATGGAGCTTGACGGAGGGACAGCTGTCGGAGTGGTTGGGCCCTTGCTGACGTCCCCCTGCTTTCGTAAGAGAGCTGAGAGCCGCCGTCGTCATGGGTCCAGCGGGGTGCCATCATTGCCTATCTGGCGGGGCTAGCCAGATGGGACGTCGGTCCTGTTCCCTGCGGCCCGAGTCGGCTCGGGGTAGGGTGATGATGGCGCTTCCTGTCGACGTGGCGGACTTGTGCCCTAGGTCGGGCGATGTGGAGGCTCCTCCGAGGCCGAGGTCGAGTCTGTCCTGCATGGCCGAGGCCGAACTTGAGCTCCTGGGTCGGGCGAGGCGGAGGTCGTTCGATAGAGGTCGGGGTGGAGTCCGAGCCCTGGGTCGGGCGAAGCGGAGTTCATTGTCTTCCGGGGCCTTAGCCCGAGTCCGAGCCCTGGGTCGGGCGGAGCGGAGTTCGCCGTCTTCCGGGGCCTTAGCCCGAGTCCGAGCCCTGGGTCGGGCGGAGCGGAGCTCGCCGTCTTCCGGGGCCTTAGCCCGAGTCCGAGCCCTGGGTCGGGCGGAGCGGAGTTCGCCGTCTTCCGGGGCCTTACCCCGAGTCCGAGCCCTGGGTCGGGCGGAGCGGAGTTCGCCGTCTTCCGGGGCCTTAGCCCGAGTCCGAGCCCTGGGTCGGGCGGAGCTTCCTCTGGCGCTTTTGGCCAAGCCTGGCCGCCCGTCAGTCTTACTCTTTGCGTTAAAGGCCCCAGTGACTTGGTCGGTCGGCGCGGTGATTTAGTCAGGGTTACTTCTTATCGAAGGCAAGGCCTCGGGCGAGCCGGAGATGCGTCTGCCGTGAAAGAGGAGGCCTCGGGCGAGACGGAAACATCTCAGGGTCGGCTGCCCTTGCCCGAGGCTAGGCTCGGGCGTGGCGTGATCGAGTCGCTCGTATGGACTGATCCCTGACTTAATCAAACCCATCAGGCCTCTGCAGCTTTATGCTGATGGGGGTTACCAGCTGAGAATTAGGCGTCTTGAGGGTACCCCTAATTATGGTCCCCGACAGTAGCCCCCGAGCCTCGAAGGGAGTGTTACCACTCGCTTGGAGGCTTTTGTCGCACTTTTTTGCAAGGGGACCAGCCTTTCTCGGTTGTACTTTGTTCCGGTGGGTGCGCGCGAGCGCACCCGCCGGGTGTAGCCCCCGAGGCCTCGGAGGAGTGGTTTCACTCCTTCGAGGTCTTAATGCCTTGCGTAATGCTTCGGCTGGTCTGGCGGTTCCCTCATGCGAACAGGCCGTAGCCCAGGTGCTCTGTCGGGGCCCAAGTTCTCGGGCTGGTATGTTGACGCTGTCAACGGTTCGGCCGGAGCCGGGTTTGCGAGAGCAGCCCCCGAGCCTCCGCACAGGGCGAGAGGACGATCAGGGATAGACTCGGCTTTTTTACATACGCCCCTACGTCGCCTTTCCGCAAGGAGGAGGGGGGGAGAGCGCCATGTTACCCTCGATGGGCACCGAACATGGTGTCTCCGGTGAGCTGCAATCGGGTAATCCGAGTGGACGTCCGTGCCCCGTTCGTTGGGGGTCGGCTAGGGGCCCGGAGGCACGCCCAAAAGTACCTGCGGGTGATCTGCCGGACCCGGTCCCCTGGCGACGGGGTCCGAGGGCTCGTTGCCTCCCTCCGATGGGATTCCGTTACAGAGTCGTTCCCGCTGGTCTCGGAAATGTCCTAGGGTACCTCGGGAGCGCAGCCCGAGCCTTGGTTATGTATCGAACGTACCCCTGGTCATCCCTCGCTCGGTGTCTGAGGCGACTGTGAACCCTTCGGGGGGCCAGCCTTCGAACCCCTGATCAGTAATGGGCGCGGAGCCCGAGTAGCCTGAGGCGGTCGTGGAACCTTTCGGGGGGCCGACCTTCGAACCTCTGACCAGTAGTGGGTGTCGGGCCCACGCGATCTGAGGCGGCTCTTGAACCCTTCGGGGGGCCAGCCTTCGAACCCCTGATCAGTAAGGAGGCTCGGAGCCTAGTTCCTTCACGGGGAAGGATCCCTTTAGGGGTATCCCCCTTCCCGGTCCCTGTTGCAAGAGATAGAGAAAGAGGAAAAAGGGAAAAAGGATACGAAATTGAACGACGTGGCGTACCTATTTGGTGTGGCCGCTTTGGAGAAGGCGAAACGTCGCCAGCTGCTCCCGCCAGTGGCGCTGCCCGTCGAGCCGTGGAGTTAATGCGCCGGGGCGAGTAGTTGGCGAGGCTGCCGTTGCGCGTGCGCGAGCCGTTCGAGGAACGGGTCACGGGCGTGTCGTCTTCACACCGTGAGAGAGGGGGTTCTCTTGCTGCCTCTGGATGGGACGTGAGCCTGGCTGATGGCGTGATCGCTGCTCTTGCGCGCCTGCCACTGTCATTACTGCCGGCCCACTTTTGACCGTGTTTGACCGCTGTGTCAGGCTGGCGCAGCTGGGCCGCGCGCTAGGCCGCCTCGGGTCGTGGTATTGGTTCCGCAACCGAGGAGGTGCGGTGGTGGCGTAAGTGGCATAGTGGCTTACATGCAGCATCCGGTGCGCCGGTTGCGCGACGCGTGGGCTTGAGCCTCCGTGCTGGCCTGTCAGGAGTCGGAGAGGCGCGTCCACTTGGCGCGGTTGCATGCCGCCCGCATGGCTGCCCGCCCCTTTCGCCCGTTGGTCTGGGCAAAAGTGGAGGGTCACTTGTGACTGCTGGGTGGTTGCGCGCGCGCCGCGCGCGGCGGTTCGGCTTCTTCTGCTCGGAGCCGGTCTGTATGACAGGCGGGTCCCAGCCCCCGCGCCGCAGGGGAGGACTTTGGAGGCGTGTTGGAGAGGACTCAGCCTGTGACGGTTGGGGCGCGAGCAGGGAGAGTTGCCTTTAAAAGGAGGGCGACCCCTTTCGTAAGGCGACCATGTCTTCTTCCTCCCTTATGCATCGTGTCTTTCCACCTTTCAAGCCCCCGGATGGGGGAAACCGCCGTCTCCGTGCCTCATCGTCGGGGGACACCGCTCCGTGGGAGTGGGTACCTTTCAGCCATCGTTCGGCTTCAAGGATTTTCATCATGCAGCCCGGCTGCACCCCTCCACCGGGGGTCACCCAAGAGGGCGACCTCCGGCTTGATGGTGGGGGAAAGCGAGCCGGGCTGCGGCCTCTACCCCTCCCTCAGCCTCAAGGATTTTCATCACCAGGGCTAAGGAGGGGAGTGTGCCGAGTTGGGGTCGGCTCCTGCGCGGGCGGTGGCCCGCTCCTTCCCTCAGTGATCGGGGGGAAGGGCGGGAGTCGTCCGTGGCGCCAACAGCTGCAGCGTGCCTGGCCTTTGGACGCGAGTGGCTTCGGAGTCGCTCGCGGCGCCGGCGTTTGCCACGGCAACTGGAAGAGGTTCTTCCGCCGGCGCAACAGCCAAGGTTGGCCATGGACCGACATCCAACTCTACGGCCTTCTGCCCGTCCTTGCCTCTCGAGTTTGGGCAAGGGCGGGGGCCTCCTAGCAGCAGCATCCGCCCTGAGGCCATCATTGCTGCTGTTCGGCCCCCCGGGGCATAAGTCTTCATCGTCGCCGCTGTCGGGGCGGTCGGCGACATGCCGTTCGTCGGTCTTCTGTTGCCCCGCAGGCCCACCCCCATCGAGTGGGGTTGTTCGTACCTGCGGAGGGGGAACCAGAGTTCCGTTTGTAATGGCACTTCGAGTGCCGGGTTTTCTGTTCATTTTCGGCTTTCGGGGCCTGAACATGTATGTAATTACGGCACAGAGCCTTGTTTTTTCCTCATTTCCGAGCACTAAGACTCGTCTGCTGATTGTCTGAACCGCTTCACTAAGCATGAGTCGCCCCGTGTCAAGGTGACGAGTGAGGTATCCGTATCCCGGAGGCGTAGGAGTCCCTCGGCTCGGTCGGCCCTGTTGTCCGAGGCTCCTCTAGCTTAGTTAAAGAGACCCCTCGGCCGCTCTTCGACGAGCCGAGGCCGGGGGTAGCGATATCAGCATGAGCAGAGGCAGAGTTGGCTCGGAAATGAAACCTGGTTGGCCGGAGCCTAGCCAGGTTGTCCGTTGGCAGGATCGACACCGGAGTCGGTCAGCCGAGGCTTCGGACCGGGCTCGTGCCCTCGGAAGGTGGTTGGCCGAGGCCCTGGAGGTGGCTGGTCGAGCCGCCTGCTCGGGCCGGATTCCCGGAGAAGTCCCTGACAACGATCGCCCGGGCGTGGTGATGACGCCGTCCTTTGGAGCGGAGGCCCTCGGACCGCGTCGCCGTCCGAGGCTAGTTCGGGCCTTGCCGAAGGTGCTGTCGATGCCGAGGGTGTCGCCGCCCCCTTCCAGCGCCAAGACCTGAGCCTGCAGGATCAGCCTGTCTTGTAGCGTGTGCTTTGTGCGGCCGTCGAGGCCAGAACACACACCCTTGCTGTGTTGTAAAGCTGCGTCCCTTTTCCTCTTGTTCCAAGCATCTGGACTTTTTGTCGGTAACAGGGATGTTTGTGCGAGCGAAAGTTGCTTCTCGCGGAAGGTGAGGAGTGAGGTATCCGTATCCCGGAGGCGTGGGAGTCCCTCGGCTCGGTCGGCCTTGCCGCTTACGCGCACTTTTACTCGTCCATGAGGCCCTATCACCGACTTAGTCGAGAAAACTCGAAGAATCGCTTCGACAGAAGAGCTTCCGAACGTAGAGACTTGTTCGATCCGCGGAGTCACCTTATCCGAGCGCGAGTTACTTATCGCAGAAGGTGATGAGTGAGGTATCCGTATCCCGAAGGCGTAGGAGTCCCTCGGCTCGGTCAGCCTTGGCTGCTTACGTGTACCCTGTCATTTCCATGACCCACTTTTCGAAGTAGTCAAAAAGCACGAAAGATATTCTGATAAAAGAGATTTTTTGCTCGAGGAAAATTTTGACGCAGAGGGGGTTTCCCCCTTTTAGCCCCCGAGGGAGGGTCGGGCTTTGCCGAGGCGAGGCCGACCCTTCCTTGTTGACTAAACTTTGCGTGGGTGCGAGGTATCTGAACAATTTGGAAACATCTCAAGGGTAGAAGCGACGTAGCTGTTGGATGTTCCAAGCGTTGCCGTAGACCTCGCCTTGACTGTTGGCTAGCTTGTACGTTCTGGGCTTCAGAACTTTGGCGATGACGAACGGCCCCTCCCAGGGGGGCGTGAGCTTGTGCCTCCCTCGGGTGTCTTGCCGCAGCCGAAGCACCAGATCGCCCACCTGGAGGTCTCGGGGTCGGACCCCTCGGGCGTGGTAGCGTCGCAGGGACTGCTGATACCGCGCCGAGTGTAGTAAGGCCCTGTCCCGAGCCTCATCCAGCTGGTCCAGCGAGTCTTCTCGGCTAGCTTGGTTGCTTTCTTCATTGTAGGCCCTCGTCCTCGGGGAGCCGTATTCCAGGTCAGTGGGCAGGACGGCCTCGGCCCCGTAGACCAGGAAGAATGGCGTGAAACCTGTGGCTTGGCTTGGCGTCGTCCTCAGGCTCCAGACCACTGAGGGGAGTTCCTTCATCCATCGCTTGCCGAACTTGTTGAGATCATTGTAAATCCGGGGCTTGAGCCCTTGTAGAATCATGCCGTTGGCACGTTCCACTTGCCCATTCGACATGGGATGAGCTACGACGGCCCAGTCTACCCGGATGTTGTGATCCTCGCAAAAATCCAAGAATTTTTTGCCGGTGAACTGGGTGCCATTGTCGGTGATGATGGAGTTCGAGACTCCGAAACGATGGATGATGTTGGTGAAGAACGCCACCGCCTGCTCAGATCTGATGCTGTTTAGGGGTCGGACCTCGATCCACTTGGAGAATTTGTCGACGGCGACCAGCAGGTGCGTGTAGCGCCCGGGCGCCTTCTGCAGAGGGCCGACGAGGTCCAGACCCCACACAGCGAAGGGCCAGGTGATGGGTATCGTCTGCAGAGCCTGAGCGGGTAGGTGGGTCTGCTTCGCATAGAATTGGCACCCTTCGCAGGCGCGGACAATTCTAGTGGCGTCGGCCACCGCCGTCGGCCAGTAGAAGCCTTGGCGGAAAGCGTTCCCGACGAGGGTTCGAGGTGCTGCATGATGGCCGCAAGCCCCCGAGTGTATTTCCTGCAGGAGTTCCTGACCCTCGGCGATGGAGATGCATCGCTGGAGGATGCCCGAGGGGCTATGGTGGTAGAGCTCCTTCTCATCGCCCAGCAAGACGAACGACTTGGCGCGTCGCGCTACCCTCCGAGCCTCGGCTCTGCCGAGGGGTAGCTCTCCTTGGCGGAGATATTGCAGGTACGGGGTCTGCCAATCTTGATCTGGCATGACCCCGCTCTGCTCCTCCTCGATGTGCAGTGCTTCGCCCTCGGGGGCCGAGGGTTCCTCGGGTTGAACCGAGGATGGCTCGGGCTGGGCCGAGGTCGCCTCGGACGGGGACGAGGGCACCTCGGGCGCGTCGCCTATCTTGACGGAGGGTTGGTGCAGATCCCGGGAGAAGACGTCCGGGGGTACCGTCGTTCGCCCCGAGGCTATCTTCGCCAGCTCGTCCGCAGTCTCGTTGTAGCGCCGGGCGATGTGGTTAAGCTCGAGCCCGTAGAACTTGTCTTCCAGGCGTCGAACCTCATCACAGTAGGCCTCCATCTTCGGGTCGCGGCAGTGGGAGTTCTTCATGACTTGGTCGATGATGAGCTGCGAGTCGCCGCGTGCATCGAGGCGTCGGACCCCTAGCTCGATGGCGATTCGCAATCCGTTGATCAGAGCCTCGTACTCAGTCACATTGTTGGACGCCGGGAAATGGAGGCGGAGCACGTAGCGCAGGTGTTTCCCGAGGGGCGAGACGAAGAGCAGGCCCGCGCCGGCTCCCGTCTTCATCAGCGACCCGTCGAAAAACATGGTCCAGAGCTCCGGTTGGATCGGAGCCGTCGGCAACTGGGTGTCGATCCATTCGGCTACGAAGTCCGCTAGTACCTGGGACTTGATGGCCTTCCGAGGGGCGAACGAGATTGCCTCGCCCATGATTTCCACCGCCCACTTCGCGATCCGTCCCGAGGCTTCCCGGCATTGGATGATCTCCCCCAGGGGGAAGGATGACACCACAGTCACCGGATGAGACTCGAAGTAATGTCGCAGCTTTCGCCTCGTCAGGATCACTGCATACAGCAGCTTCTGGACTT
This sequence comes from Zea luxurians, assembly GCA_029449295.1. Taxonomy (NCBI): domain Eukaryota; kingdom Viridiplantae; phylum Streptophyta; class Magnoliopsida; order Poales; family Poaceae; genus Zea; species Zea luxurians. Next base: position 16,595,491 of record JAOPSE010000006.1, read on the forward strand.
GTGGGTAGCGGATCTTGGTCTCGGACAGCACCTCGCTGACGAAGTAAACTGGCCTCTGAATGGGCAAAGCATGCCCCTCTTCCTGCCTTTCGACCACGATCGCGGCGCTGACCACCTGAGTGGTAGCGGCGACGTAGACCAAGAGGGCTTCTCCATCAGCTGGGGGTACCAAGACGGGCGCCTGGGTGAGGAGCGCCTTCAGGTTCCCGAGGGTTTCCTCGGCCTCGGGTGTCCAAGTGAAGCACTCGGCCTTCCTTAAGAGACGGTACAGGGGCAGGCCTCTTTCGCCGAGACGCGAGATGAAACGGCTCAAGGCCGCGAGGCATCCCATGACCCTCTGTACGCCTTTTAAGTCCTTGATGGGCCCCATGTTTGTGATGGCTGCGATCTTCTCCGGGTTGGCTTCGATGCCCCGCTCGGAGACGATGAATCCCAAGAGCATGCCTCAGGGCACCCCGAAGACGCACTTCTCGGGATTGAGCTTGACGCCCTTCGCCTTGAGACACCGGAATGTCAGCTCAAGGTCGGAGAGAAGGTCGGAGGCTTTCCTCGTCTTGACTACGATGTCATCGACGTAGGCCTCGACCGTGCGACCGATATGTTCGCCGAACACATGGTTCATGCACCGCTGGTACGTTGCACCCGCGTTCCTCAAACCGAACGGCATGGTGACATAACAGTACATGCCGAAGGGCGTGATGAAAGAAGTCGCGAGCTGGTCGGACTCTTTCATCTTGATTTGATGATACCCTGAGTAGGCATCGAGGAAAGACAGGGTTTCGCACCCTGCAGTGGAGTCCACGATTTGATCGATGCGAGGGAGAGGGTAGGGGACTTTCGGACATGCTTTGTTGAGGCCAGTGTAGTCTACGCACATCCGCCATTTCCCCCCTTTCTTCCTCACAAGTACAGGGTTGGCAAGCCATTCGGGATGGAATACCTCTTTGATGAACCCTGCTGCCATCAGCTTGTGGATCTCCTTGCCTATCACCCTGTGCCTTTCCTCGTCGAATCGGCGCAGAGGCTGTCTGACCGGTCGGGCTCCGGCCCGAATATCCAGCGAGTGCTCGGCGACATCCCTCGGTATGCCGGGCATGTCCGAGGGACTCCACGCAAAGACGTCGGCGTTTGCGCGGAGAAAGTCGACGAGCACTGCTTCCTATTTGGGGTCGAGCCCGGACCCGATCCGAATCTGCTTGGAGGTGTCACCACTGGGGTCGAGAGGGACGGCCTTAACTGTCTCCGCTGGCTCGAAGTTGCCGGCATGTCGCTTCACGTCCGGCACCTCTCGGGAGAGGCTTTCCAGGTCGGCAATGAGGGCCTCGGACTCGGCGAGGGCCTCGGCGTACTCCACGCACTCCACATCGCATTCGAATGCGTGTTTGTACGTGGGGCCGACGGTGATGACCCCGTTGGGGCCTGGCATCTTGAGCTTCAGGTAGGTGTAGTTGGGGATGGCCATGAACTTCGCGTAGCATGGCCTTCCCAACACTGCGTGGTAGGTCCCTCGGAACCCGACCACCTCGAACGTCAAAGTCTCCCTTCGGAAGTTAGAGGGTGTTCCAAAGCAGACAGGAAGGTCGAGCTGTCCGAGGGGCTGGACGCGCTTCCCGGGAACGATCCCGTGGAAGGGCGCAGCGCCTGCTCGGACGGATGACAGATCGACGCGCAGGAGCCTGAGGGTCTCAGCGTAGATGATGTTGAGGCAGCTGCCCCCATCCATCAGGACCTTGGTGAGCCTGACGTCGCCGATGACGGGATCGACGACGAGCGGGTACTTCCCTGGGCTCGGCACGTGGTCGGGGTGGTCATCCTGGTCGAAGGTGATGGGCTTGTTGGACCAGTCTAGGTAGACTGGCGCCGCCACCTTCACCGAGCAGACCTCCCGACGCTCCTGCTTATGATGCCGAGCTGAGGGATTCGCCGCATGCCCTCCGTAGATCATGAAGCAGTCGCGGACCTCGGGGAACTCTCCTGCTTGGTGATCTTCCTTTTTGCCGTCGTCGCGGGCCCTGTCACCCTCTGCGGGTGGCCCGGCCCGGTGGAAGTGGCGCCGAAGCATGACGCACTCCTCGAGGGTGTGCTTGACGGGCCCCTGATGGTAGGGGCACGTCTCCTTGAGTGCCTTGTCGAAGAGGTTGGCGCCTCCGGGGGGCTTCCGAGGGTTCTTGTACTCAGCGGCGGCGACAAGGTCCGTGCTGGCGGCGTCGCGTTTCGCTTGCGACTTCCTCCTGCCTTTCTTCTTGGCGCCGGGCGGAGTAGACGCCTCGGGAGCATCTTCCGACGGGCGGCCCTGGGGCTGCTTGTCCTTTCGGAAGATGGCCTCGACCGCCTCCTGACCAGAGGCGAACTTGGTGGCGATGTCCATCAGCTCGCTCGCCCTGGTGGGGGTCTTGCGACCCAACTTGCTCACCAGGTCACGGCAGGTGGTGCCGGCAAGGAACGCGCCGATGACATCGGAGTCGGTGATGTTGGGCAGCTCGGTGCGCTGCTTCGAGAATCGCCGGATGTAGTCCCGAAGGGACTCTCCCGGCTGTTGCCGGCAGCTTCGGAGGTCCCAGGAATTCCCGGGGCGCACATACGTGCCCTGGAAGTTGCTGGCGAAAGCCTGGACCAGATCCTCCCAGTTGGAAATCTGCCCCGGAGGCAGGTGCTCCAACCAAGCGTGAGCGGTGTCGGAGAGGAACAGGGGGAGGTTGCAGATGATGAGGTTGTCATCGTCCGTCCCACCCAGTTGACAGGCCAGGCGGTAATCCGCAAGCCACAATTCCGGTCTCGTTTCCCCCGAGTACTTTGTGATAGTAGTCGGGGGTCGGAATCGGGGCGGAAACGGCGCCCGCCGAATGGCCCGGCTGAAGACCTGCGGACCGGGTGGTTCGGGCGAGGGACTCCGATCCTCCCCGCTGTCGTAGCGTCCCCCACGCCTGGGGTGATAACCTCGGCGCACCCTTTCGTCGAGGCGGGCCCGACGGTCGCGGTGAGGGTGCTCGTCACCGAGGTGGCCCGGGGCCGCAGGCGCGGTATTGCGCGTGCGCCCGGTGTAGACCGAGGCTTCCCGCATGAGTCGGGAAGTCGCGGCACGAGGTTCCGAGGGGTACCTCTGCCTTCGGGAGGCAGTGCTCTCGGCCCGCCGGGCCGCAGCGCCTTCCAGGAGATGCTTGAGCTCTCCCTGGATTCGCCGACCCTCGGTGGTTGATGACTCCGGCATCGCGCGGAGGAGCATCGCTGCGGCTGCCAGGTCCTGACCGGTTCCGCCGGATGCGGGTAGCGGTCTGTCCCTGGCATCGTTGGCGATGCGGTGCTGGAGACCTTGGGGCAGGTGACGTATTTCTCCGGCCGGGGGCTGGCTCGCCCATACCTGCCCGACGTTCCGGCGGATTGCCTCGAGCGCTCCTGCTCCCTCATCGAGCCCGGCCTGTGCCCCGCGGACTTGCTCGAGCTGTGGGTCGTGACCCCCCGCCGGAACGGGGACCACAGCTAGCTCCTGCGGGATGTCGGCGCGAGGCGCTGGCCTAGGGGGATCACCATCCTCCGGCATGCCGAGACAGCTGCCTCCGGAGGGATCCCCTAGCTCGACGTGGAAACATTCGCGGCTCGGGCCGCAGTCCTTGTCGTCAAGGCTGCGGCTGCCGTCGGAACAGTCGGAGAGGCAGTAGTTGCATGCGGTCATGAAGTCCCGCATGGCACTGGGGTTGCCAGATCCAGAGAAATCCCAGCAGATGCTGGGGTCGTCATCTTCCTCGGACCCAGAGGGTCCGTAGGTCGAGACACCCGTCAATCGGTCCCAAGGCGACCGCACACGAAACCCCAGAGAGGTTGCACTCGCCTCAACGTGAGCGCCCGCCAAAGCGAGGCCGCCAGGCGGGTTGAGGCCGAGTCGAAATGACGAAGGATGGGAATCAGCCCGTACCTTTTGGTCGACGAGGACCGACGAAATCGCATCGGGGGCTGATCGTGCTGTCGTCCTGGGTGCGAGGGCGACGTCCTGCAGGCCCTCCGTGAGCGTGCTGGCGTCGTCCACTTGCTCGGGATCGGCGTGTCGCGGGGGGACGGCGCTCGCCTTCGCCTCAAACGCGTAGGTGATGCCCGACGCGTCCTCCGTTGGGGCGCTGGGGATGTCGATTTGCTCGACAGTCGACTGAGCGCAGCCTCCCGCTCGGCCTTGGTTGCCCCGCCTCCTCCTCCGATGGCGAGGGAGAGGATGGGGTGAGCTCGAAAGTTGTCCTTCCCCCACGCGGGAAAGGCGTCGACGATTCCGCCGCCGGCGGGCGGGCTGTCCGCCACCGTTGTCGCTGTCGCGCGGCGGTGGAAGGAGTATCATGTCGTAGCTGCCGTCGAAAGACATGAACTCGAGACTCCCGAAACGGAGCGCCGTCCCGGGTTGAAGAGGTCGTTGGAGACTGCCCATCTGGAGCTTGACGGGAAACTACTCGTCAACACGCAGCAGGCCCCTACCTGGCGCGCCAACTGTCGGCGTTCCGAGACCGGGGGGTCCCCGAGCCGACGAGTGAGTGTGCCGCGTGCCCCAGCCCAGATGGGTCGAGCGCGTGGGCGAGCGCGAAGGGGGGAGAGAGAGAGCGAGAGCGAGGTGGCCGGAGCCGGGTCGTGAGGGAGTCTGAGATTCCCGCGGCCTTCGTGTTCGTCCCGCGCCCAGGTCGGGTGCGCTTGCAGTAGGGGGTTACAAGCGTCCGCGCGGGTGAGGGGAGCGAGCGGCCCCGAGAGAGCGCCTGCCCCTGCCCTTCGTTCCCGCGAGGCCAACCTTCTCTAAGAAGGCCCTGGTCCTTCCTTTTATAGGCGTAAGGAGAGGATCCAGGTGTACAAATGGGGGTGTAGCAAGGTGCTACGTGTCTAGCGGGGGTGAGCTAGTACCCTAAGTACATGCCAAGGTGGCAGCCGGAGAGATCTTGGCACCCAGCTAGTGTGGCGTCGTGGCTGTCGGAGAAGCAATGGAGCTTGACGGAGGGACAGCTGTCGGAGTGGTTGGGCCCTTGCTGACGTCCCCCTGCTTTCGTAAGAGAGCTGAGAGCCGCCGTCGTCATGGGTCCAGCGGGGTGCCATCATTGCCTATCTGGCGGGGCTAGCCAGATGGGACGTCGGTCCTGTTCCCTGCGGCCCGAGTCGGCTCGGGGTAGGGTGATGATGGCGCTTCCTGTCGACGTGGCGGACTTGTGCCCTAGGTCGGGCGATGTGGAGGCTCCTCCGAGGCCGAGGTCGAGTCTGTCCTGCATGGCCGAGGCCGAACCTGAGCTCCTGGGTCGGGCGAGGCGGAGGTCGTTCGGCAGAGGTCGGGGTGGAGTCCGAGCCCTGGGTCGGGCGAAGCGGAGTTCATTGTCTTCCGGGGCCTTAACCCGAGTCCGAGCCCTGGGTCGGGCGGAGCGGAGTTCGCCGTCTTCCGGGGCCTTAGCCCGAGTCCGAGCCCTGGGTCGGGCGGAGCGGAGTTCGCCGTCTTCCGGGGCCTTAGCCCGAGTCCGAGCCCTGGGTCGGGCGGAGCGGAGTTCGCCGTCTTCCGGGGCCTTAGCCCGAGTCCGAGCCCTGGGTCGGGCGGAGCGGAGTTCGCCGTCTTCCGGGGCCTTAGCCCGAGTCCGAGCCCTGGGTCGGGCGGAGCTTCCTCTGGCGCTTTTGGCCAAGCCTGGCCGCCCGTCAGTCTTACTCTTTGCGTTAAAGGCCCCAGTGACTTGGTCGGTCGGCGCGGTGATTTAGTCAGGGTTACTTCTTATCGAAGGCAAGGCCTCGGGCGAGCCGGAGATGCGTTTGCCGTGAAAGAGGAGGCCTCGGGCGAGACGAAACATCTCAGGGTCGGCTGCCCTTGCCCGAGGCTAGGCTCGGGCGTGGCGTGATCGAGTCGCTCGTATGGACTGATCCCTGACTTAATCAAACCCATCAGGCCTCTGCAGCTTTATGCTGATGGGGGTTACCAGCTGAGAATTAGGCGTCTTGAGGGTACCCCTAATTATGGTCCCCGACAAATGGGTTCCACTGCGTCAGAGACAGAGCCCCTTCTGGGATAGTGGCACCATGAGATCTCAACTGAGCAGACATTCCGTTGACCAAAGCCTGTGATCAAAGGCAAATGAGTATAGGGAAGATGATTTACCAGGAGGAACAGTAAAACGAAAAGAGCTGAGTCACCTGAAGATTGGAGAAGAATGAGGGCAATCCCAAGTCATGAGAAGCTGCATTGTAGCTCGACGAAGGAAGATCAACTGGAACAATTTGAAGAGCATTGTTAGGTGTTGACTCAGCCCCACTAGCAGATATCAGAATTCTTGCATCTGGCTCACCGACCTCCAAGGCGACTCGCTCGCTCGAAGTTAAAGAAGCATGCATCGCCATAGTGAAAGTTCCCTTTGGCCCAGGAACAGGATCTGGATGTCGCCTAGAATGGGGGGCTGAATAGGCGAATAAAAATTATCACTGTAAAACTTAAATTCTTACTCTACTCGAAGACAGGATCGCAGTGGAGTGAAGAACCCTTCGAGTAGGTTGCAGCGGAATTGAAGTTCCTGTCTTAAGAATATCCTGCACTTCAAGGAAAGCTAGTACCACAAGTAAGCAGTGAAGTGCAGATATAAAAGCGAGTAAGACAGAGAGTCAGAATACAATACGGAACAGAGCACACAGACACAAGAATTTATCCCGAGGTTCGGCCAAGCCTGAAATGCTTGCCTAGTCCTCGTTGGAGTTAGCCACACCTGGGCTTGGAGTCTGTTTCAACTCCTTCCTTCGTTTGCTCAGATCTGTCAGTATGACAGATAGAGCCTTTCACTATATTGAGTTGGGTTACAACAAAACTGCGACTGCTTACAAACTTCTTGACAGCACCCCGGCAGAGTAACGATACGCTCAAGACCTTGCTCTTGCTCTTAGCAGCACTTCTCCACTCTCTAAAGGCTTATAGCTTTGCCTTCTACACAAACTAGAGAGATACACACAAGAGGGAGAGTGAGAATTGATTCGAGTGATGTCTACACTTGTTGGCTGCCCTTGTACACTTGATTGAGGCGCCTAGAGGTCCCTTTTATAGGCACAAGGGGCCTAGGAGCCGTTGGAAGCAATCCAGGAAGGCAAATCTTGCCTTCTGTCGGGTGGCGCACCGGACAGTCCGGTGCACCACCGGACACTGTCCGGTGCCCGATTTCCTTCCAGAAATGGAGCAGTCGACCGTTGCAGTCCTGGAGCCGTTGGCGCACCGGACACTGTCCGGTGCACACCGGACAGTCCGGTGCCTCCATCTGACCGTTGGCTCGGCCACGCGTCACGCGCGGATTGCGCGGCCGACCGTTGGCCCAGCCGACCGTTGGCTCACCGGACAGTCCGGTGCACCACCGGACAGTCCGGTGAATTATAGCCGTACGTCGCCAGACTTCTCCCGAGAGCGTCCTGTTCACTAGAGTTCAGCCTGGCGCACCGGACACTGTCCGGTGCACCACCGGACAGTCCGGTGTGCCAGACTGAGCTGAGTCTTGGCTGTACACAGCCAAGCCTTTTCCATCTCTTTTCTGTTCTTCTTTACTCTGTTTCTAACACTTAGACAAATATGTTAGTACACAAAAACCAATGTACTAAGTCTAGAAACATACCTTCTCTTGGATTTTCACCTTTCTATCATTTGACATGCTTAAGATTGATGTTGGACTCATAAATCATCAAGTCAGCTTAACTTGATCTACACTGACATTCCTGAGCTCCAACATCCTGTAAAGGTCACATAGAATATCTCCAAACATAGGAACAACCCAAACTAAAGGTCAGAGTGCACTTAGCTCTTTTGGGCTGCTTCCAGTTCTGTTTTTGACATTTGTTCTCGTTCCAGTGACCTTGATCTCCTTCTTAGAGCTTGGTCTTGAGCCTTATGACTTACACCACATAACTATAGACATTTCCTCATTGGTTGTAAGTCACGTCCTTATGTAGTGATCCTTGATGTGTTGTAGCTATTCTCAACTCGATCACCCTTGACTTCGCTAGCCTTCTTCTTCACCCTTGGCTTTGGGTTCCTCAGCCTCTTTGACCTTCTCCCGTGCACTTGGTACCTCGAAGCTCTTCTTGCCACCGTCCTTGGCTTGATCAGTTGTCTCCGAGCTACGCACCTGAGTCTCACTTTATGCAATGTCCATCTTTCTTGTGATGCCCATTATCTATCCATCATCTAGTCCTTGGACCATCACACTTGTTCACTTGTGTTGAACCCTGTTAGCTTTACATTAAGTACCTGTTCAACACTTAGTACACTTGTTAGTCCTTTAATTTAGTTGTCATCCAAACACCAAAACCCACAAGAGAGCTTTCAATATCCCCCTTTTTGGTGATTGATGGCAACACAATTAAAGCTTACATAAGAGTGAAATTTAAAGCACAAACTTTGAATTCTAAGTTTATAGAATGCTCCCCTTAAATATGTGCTTACTTCAAAAACATAATTTTGGCCTCATATGCCAATTTGCACATACTTAGGCAATTCGAAACATTTCTACACCTTAGCACTTTTTGGGATGCATTGTGTCAAGAATCAAAACATGATGCTATAACACACAAATGCACAGAATCAGAGTTAAACACCACTCGATTGAGTGGATATGACACAGGAATATCAACCTACCACTATTCACCATTAAGATACCAATTTAAACTAAGATACCAATTTAAAACAATCTTAAAGCACCATACCAATTTAAAACTATCTTAACGCACCATTAAACTATTAACCATATGCACTATTATCCACATGACTATCTATTTCAGAATGAACACAATAGATGCCTATTAATTCATAGCAACGGAAGCACTAGTCCATATGATGCAACACATATAACCATATGATGCAACACATATAACCATGTGATGCAACACATATAATACTGTAAGAAGCATATGATAAGAGTTATCAATAACATAATAACACACTAACAATGCTCAACTAACACATCACCCCTTAGGATAGGCTTTCCTCTCAGGTTGAGATAAGCTTTAATGCACAAATTCTCCCCCTTTGACATCAAACACCAAAAACTATACTGAAGCAAGAACATAGGATGATGTCAAGGGACAGCAGGGTGTTAAGGAGGAAAAACACACTATCAAAACTCCCCCTTATTCAATCAACATATGCACCACAAGCATTTTGAGGAAAGTTAAGGTACATATACGCAAAAGATCAATACTTCCTATTGTACCTTTACCCTGTTGTGGAGTACTTCCCATCTTGAAATTATTAATCTCTTGGGAGCTTCTCCACACTTGTGCCTGATCCTTTATCCTAACCTTTTCTTGTTGCTAAGACACCAAGCTTAGAGCAAGTTATAGTATTGGCACGAGTTGAAGCTACTATTCTAGTTATTTATCAAAAGATGTCAATTGAAGCAAACTATCACAGCTACCAATTGAAAAGTCATTTATTATCATAGCTCCATTTTAAGGATAAGCATCTAGTATCACCAAATATTATAGAGCATGAGCAATCTAAAAATATGCAATTACTCACGACTTAAGATACCAATTTCTTGACTTACAGAGGTACCCAAGTCCTGATTGCTCCATGTCTTGCTCATCTTCTCTTTTCCACCTTGAGACTATACAAGATCGCTCAAGAAACAATTAGTCTCAAAAGACACAAGTTATGTGTGCTCCCCCTAAACTTGTGCATCAAGTATTTGAATAACTTGTACTTTGCACATTCTAGCTTTCTCAGAACTAGAGGGGATCACAACATATCTTGGTCAAGGCATACTCTCAATTTCATCACAAAGATATACCAATTTAATACCAAATGAAAGGTTGACTTAATACAATAATGCATGCCTCAAGAAGTATAACATTTTACAAGTAGCCTAGGCATGCTTCATACATGATAATCATCTTACCACATATACCAATTGAAAATTACATGATCATGCACATAAGTCACAAAGTCTAAGCACATCATAATTAAGAAGGTTCCTTAGGTACACCAAAAGAAACAACATTTTAAAGTAAGGAGCACTTAAGCCAAGATACTACCAATTCAGAGGCAAGAATATAGTTGTGATCACAATCAATGAAACTTCAAGATATTCAATGAAATTGCATAGTTCCATTCTCCATACCTTTGCCTTTTCCTGAATTGCCATGAGAGCACCAGTTGTCACTAATTGAGGGCTCCTTTTGCTCATGCACCTTAGCTCAAAAGGGTGCATTAGAGGCACAACATGGAGTTGGTATTAACACAAAAAGAGTTAATCATGGTGAATATATCTAATGAAAAGCTACCCATTAAATGATTCAAGAGACATAACCTCTAAAGCATACAGTCATGATTAAGGAAGCATGATTACGATCTTGGAAATCATTAATCAATTATTAACAAGAATCCAACGCAAGCAATCTTCAAAGCGTAACTACTCCAAGGACAGATAGCACGACACTTAACTTTAAGAGCAATATTGATAATGCACTTAAGAAACACAGGTATCGTCCTTTGGAGAGACAGATGCAGATTCTCATCAAAGTCCTTTGCTTGATTCACCAATAGGGATTAAGAACCTCTACCACTTATTTCACTCGAGATGAATATGGGATTAGTGTCTCACAATAATCAACCTTGGGTCAATGAATAAACACCAAAACGATTAACAGCTTAAGCATAGAGTTTGAGTTAACCATATTAAGCTCTCCCATGGTCTCCAGTTCATCTCAAGGCACCTGCATGGTCTAGTTAGCACAGTTTGGTACCCATCTCGGGATGGGTCCATATCGATCATCCAAAAAAATCCTTTGGTACCCAAATAGCTTTTGTGCTAGTCCTAGGTGATCTCATGATTGATCTAGCACAAGAGTATGATTTGGGTCTCCTAAGCGAATAAGATTGAGACAAATTTACTTGCTTAGGAACCTCACCTTTATTACATACCTTGGATAGATGACCCTGCTCACCACACTTGTAGCAGAAGCGTCGCTCAACCTAACATGACGCTTGCTGTTTGTCATTTTCCTTGGTGAGAGTCATCTTGGAGAATGCACATGCTTGATTCATCAATAGAGGACAAGAAGTGATCGTGTGGTTCTTGTCATTGCATCCGAAGCATCTCCTTATCCCTTCTCCCTTGTCGTTGTATGGACACGACGCAATGAGGTGTCCTGCCTTATTGCACTTAAAGCACCCCCTTTTCCCTTTTCTCTTTTTGTTCTTGGATGACATAGAGAAATGGTCAGAGCAAACAACATGATTAATTGAATCTTTACCTTTTTTTCAAGCTCATGTTGATTTCTTCATCTTTAGGAACATCCTTCTTATGGAGCTTAACACTTGCTTCAGTTTTTCCCTTCTCAAGCTTCTTCACCACGTGCCCGTGGATATCTTGAGAAGGTTGATGTTGGGGACTTGTTCTCAAATGCTAAGAGTTAAGAACAAGGCAACATAAAAGTGTTAAATGTTAAATTCCTTCGTCCTTATAAACATTATGCCCTTTTGGATATAATGAATTCCGGACGAAGGTTACGAAGGAAAAGACCTTCGTAAGATCGATAGATGGTAAAAAAGAACACATATATGAAACATGAATAATGATACGAATATTATCATCAACTTATTTTTATTACCAAATTCATAAAGACAAATTATAAATGTACCTTCAAATTGATGAAAAGTAAAGGTACAGACGTGATGCAAAAAGCGTATGCCAAGTCAGCCTGAACAGTACGGGAGTACTGTTCATCTATTTATAGGCACGGGACGCAGCCCATGTAAAATTACATTGATGCCCTCTACATATATCAATAACTCTATAGCACTTCTTCGAGGTTTAATTTGGCTTTTCATCTTTAAGTCGGTTCCTCTTTTCTGCCGTCATGCCGAAGCTTTTCTGCACATAGCTTCGTGATCGTCTTATCCTTCGTCGTGGTCGCTTTCCATCCTAGCCAAGCTTCGTTTTAACCATGCTCTTGTATACCCGCAACCTGATTCCGAAGATACCTGTTCACATGTTTCACTCGAAAAACATTGTCAAATCATGTTTTTGAGGACCTTCGGAAGCCGAAGGCCTCCAACAGTAGCCCCTCGCAATATTAATTTACTGTAATGATAGATTCATATTGTGACATGGACGAAGGCTTTAAGCCGAAGGTCCGAAAAAACACCTTCCTTCTGCTAGAATAGCAGCAGTCATTGACAAGCGGGACCCTCCAGTTTTCAACGCGCTAGTTGTATAAATAAGAGCTCAGCACCAGCCTATTTGGCACGCTCCCTTGCCACCTGCTTTTACTCACCCAACTTTTTAGCCTGCACGCAACAGCACTTGCTTGGTTTTAAATTTTTAAGCTTCGGTTTCGAGTGCGCTTTGTCAGCATTTGCGAAGATGTCTGAAGATAAGAAAGTTGTTGGTGCTTCAAAGCTAAGCCTTTCTAAGGAGATGCACCTGGGCTTTCTTGAATCAATGACAAAGACTAATACAGAGAAGATTACCAGGGAGATTTTGGAGGGTTTATCTGAAGATACTGGCGACAGTGAAAGTTACGATGTGGATAGTGGTGGTGAAGATTCCGAAGATCGACCCTGGCGACCAAGCCATGCAGTTTTTGGTAAATCGAGTATTAAAGAAAATCATCTTGTCAATATGAGGGGCAGATATTTTCGGGACTTGTCTATTGTGAGGGCTGACGAAGGAGAGAAGACTTGCCCGACTCCCGAAGAAAATGAAGTCGTGATATTCCGAAGCTTCTTAAAAGCTGGATTACGATTTCCCTTGAGCAGGTTTGTCGTGGAAATACTGAAGATATTTGAAATCTACCTTCATCAACTTACTCCCGAAGCAATCATGAGGATGGTCATTTTTGTGTGGGCCGCGAGGAGCCAAGGTGTGGAACCTAATGCAAAAAGCTTCTGCAACATACATGAGTTATTGTATGAGACAAAACCCTGGGGCAAAGAGCAGTATCACAACAATTTCGGCTGCTACAGCTTCGGCGCTCGGTCTGGGTCAAGCTGCCCTGTGCCAAACTTTCGAAAGAGGTGGCCCGGTGACTGGATGACTGAATGGTTTTATGTGAAAAATGACTTGAAATCACGTGAAGATATCAAGGGTATCATTATGCGCCCTATCTGGCAACGCTTCAGCCTCAGGAAGCCGAAGGTGGAAATGAATGAAGCAGCCGAAGAATGCCAGAGAGCCTTCGGCGTGGTTTGCTCTTTTATTGGGACAAGTGATTTGGTCCAAGAGCATATCGCCTTTAGAATATGGCCACTTGTAGAAAAGTGGGAAATGCCGAAGGAGACCGTCAAGGAACCTAACGAAGGTGGAGTAGTTAGGCTAAGATACACATTCAAATACGGAGATAAGTTTGTTGAGCCAGATGATGACTGGTTAAAGAGTATTGAGGCCATAAGTGACGAATTGCTTGGAGTGTACTCGAAGGCCGAAGATACTGCATTATCAGCGGCCTTCGGAGGCCGAAAGATGAGAAGACTTAACCGAGTATTTGATGCAATTGGGTTTGTCTACCCCGACTACCATTACGCAGCACGGGGTCAAAAAAGAAAGAATACTTCTTCTGCAAAGGAAATTGCTTCAGCTGCTCCTAGCGAGCCAGCGCCAAAGAGAAAAAAGGTGAAGGTTCTCAAACACCAGCCATGTTTTATTGAACCGGCCACAGTGCCTGAATTTATTGGTGAGACCTCTTCGGCCACCGAAGCTAAAGAACCGCCTCCAGTGCCAAAAATCGAAGAAATGGTCGAAGCACCATCAACAGAAAAAACAGAAAAACCGAGGACTGAAAAATCATTAGAAATTTTAAGTCCTCCAGCAAAAATTGAGACAGCAAAAAACCAAAAGGGCCCAGCGGTGACCCCGAAAAGAAAAAGGATGGTTAATGTGTTAGATGTTTTGGAGACAATTAAGTCTTCAAGCACAACTCCGAAGAAAATTGTTGAAACTTCCAAAGTGCAAACTGAAGTCTTTGTTGCCGAAGCTCCAAAGCAACAATCTGAGACTAAAGCTGGGCCTTCAGAGCCCACCAAGGTAAAATCCTTGGAAGCCGAAGAAGCAAAAATGACAGAGCCGATTTTAGTTGAAGAAACTGGCACTGCTGCCCCCGAAGCATCCTCCAAAGCCCTCGATTATATTGTTCAACATGCTTCGGGAAAAAGATTATCTGAAGAAGAGATTTTTGAAGCTAATCACTATGCCCAAGAACTGAGGTATCCAAAAGGGGCCTTAGTATTCAATGGCACAGACGAAGACGACTTCTTATACTGTCTCCCAGATAACAAGGAATTATCCGTCTGCCGGGAGATGGCTAGAAGCATGGGGTTCCCGAAGCTTGAAGCTGGCCTCTACGCCATGACGAAGGACGATCTTGCGGATAGCCTTGCATACAATAGTCTAAAGGTACAAAAATTGTGAATTTTGAAGTTTATGAATTTTGAATTAGTCTTTTGTTCTTATGTTAATCCATTCATTCTTTTGAATAGGGCTTAATACTCTGCAATGCCTTAAGGGCACAAAAGAATGCTGAAGATGAGAGTTGCACTATTGCTCTCAATAACCTTCGAACAGAGGTTATCAAGCTAAGAAACGAAGCCTTGGAAAAGGACAAAATTCTACTTACAATGGTGGATAAGATAAAGGAAGATGAAGCTACTTCTAAAGCTCAGGCCGAAGCTCAGAAGCACGAAATTGAAGATCTTCGGAAACAATTAGCCCGAGCTAAAGAAGAACACATACTTGAAGAAACGAAGCGAGAACTTAGCGATCAATGCGCAAATCATTTAGAAGGAACCGTTGAAGAGCTTCGTTCATCCAAGAAAAGGTGCTATGACAAATCTATAGAATGCGTTAAGAAAATAAAAGCTAGCTTCGCCAGCGTTGGCGCGTTCTCGAGCGAGGAAAACTTCACAAGGGGTAACCCCGAAGGCCCAATCGAATGGATTAATCATGAAGCTGAGGCCTTTGAGGAAATTTTGAATAGCCGTGGAGACATATGTGCTTTTTCGGGTGCCAGGGGGATTGCTACTATTTTGGAGAGGAAAGGCTGCGAGCATGTGAAAGTTTTAGCACAATCCAAAACTGCCTTATCCTCCGAAGATATAAAAGACCCCTCGGCCGAAGCTAGCATGGTTGGTGGAAAATTTTTCACCGACATCTAGGATAATGGTGGCCGGGAAATGGCCCAAGAGATTATTCAAAAAAGCGAAAAAGGCATCCATGATGCTAGAAAAGTAGCAGAGGCTGCTAAGAAAAGCGCAGAGCCCGAAGGGCAAATAGGTATTAACTAGTGCTTTTTGTCTCTTTGTTGTAATTTTTTGATTTCGAACTTGTTCACGGTTTGTAATAGTAATAAGTCCGTATCTACTCTTCCCTCAGAACCTGCTGAATCATCTGCGGGCCCCCACACAAAGGGGGATGACGAAATTAGACAAATGGCCGAAGCCATCATGGATAAAGTTGTTGATCAGCTACTAAATGAAGCTGCAGAAGTAGTTCTAAGGGAAGATTAAATGCTACTGTAAAAACATTTAAAATATAATATTTGTTGAGAAACATGTGTAATATATTAACTATTTATTGTTCTATTCTTTATGATGCATGAAACTTCATATACATACCGTTTTTGAGCCTTCGGCGAAAAAACACCTTCCCTTCTTTTCATGCTTCGTAAACAATATCCATATTTTCATAAAAACATCCGATCTTCGCAAAATCAATAAGCGATAAATCTTTTCATTATGCTTCTTCAAAATTTACTTTTTCGTGCCTTGGCACTGTTTCTTCGGAACAATCTCCAAATATCAACATTGATCCCCTTCTTGCGTCATTGATGCAACATGATGTATGATGTTATGCTATGCAAATGATGTGATGATGTGATGTTATGCAAAATGATATTTGCCGAAGGTCGACATTTATTTTTCACTACAAGCCTCCCTTAGGAGCTTCTTCGCCTTTTACTTCAGCGGAATCAGCGTTTATTTTTCGCTGTAAGCCTCCCTTAGGAGCTTCTTCGCCTTTTACTTTCAGCGGAATCAGTGTTTATTTTTCGCTGTAAGCCTCCTTTAGGAGCTTCTTCGCCTTTTACTTTCAGCGGAATCAGCGTTTATTTTTCGCTGTAAGCTCTGCATTCCCTTCGGAACGACTTTTGAGCAGAAAACTTACACTGCGCTCCCTTAGGAATGACTTTTGAGCGGAAAACTTACACTGCGCTCCCTTAGGAACGACTTTTGCTGCTTCGAAGAAATTGCACTGTATTTCTTAGAACAAATTTTTGATAATTCAAAGATCCTTCTTGCCACCATAAATTCTTATGTTTCGGCAACTTAAGCCTATGGAGAAGACATTTTTATTATGACAGAGAATGAAACTGTTACAAGAGATTAAAAGACGATACTTAAACTTCCCATAATTGTTCCTTATTAAAAAGAAAGTAAGACTGTAATGCGAATAATGCGAAAATCCGCTGTCGAGGTAGGATATTTATCAGTAAATATGCTTCGACTCCGGCACAGTTCTATTGACTGTACGAGCTTCGGACTCCTCTCTGAAGTCCCGCTGAAGGTGAGTGTGTTGACTCCCTTCTGGCTGCTGACCTCGTTGCATTGGTGGTGGCGGTGGAGGCTGTTGCCAAGATGCTTGGGATTGACTTGCCGAAGCAACAGAAGCTGCAGGGTGATTGCCTACATATTCTGGAATGTAAGGCGAATGGTACGAAGCAGTATGCATGACCTGCTTCGGCTAGCTCTGTTGCGCTGCAGCTTCTAGTAGCTCCTTTTGCTTCTAGATGGTAACATGGCACATCCTGGTGGTATGGCCCTTGCCTTCACCACATAATAGGCAGTAAATTTTTCTAGGTTGATCTCCAAATCTTCCCCCGAAGCCCCTGGCGCCTCTTCCCCTTAGCGCTGGCGGTCGGAAAGAGCTTTGCTGTTGCCCCGAAGCTTGCGAGGAGCACTGTGGCCTTTGCTGTAGACTCCCTTTGTCATCACTTTGAGTAGAATTGTGAATTGACCTGACGTGCCTCGGATGGAATCTTCCTCTGAAGCCCCTGGTCATTTCAGAGAACCTGAATGCTTCCTCCCTTCTTTGGCGAAAATCGTTGTCAGCTCGAATATACTCGTCCATCTTCTAGAGCAACTTCTCCAAAGTTTGAGGAGGCTTTCTGGCAAAGTACTGAGCTGAAGGTCCCGGCCGAAGCCCCTTGATCATTTCCTCAATGACAATTTCATTGGGCACTGTTGGTGCCTGTGCCCTCAGACGCAGGAACCTTCGGACATACGCCTGAAGATATTCTTCGTGGTCCTGGGTGCACTGGAATAAAGCTTGGGCAGTAACTGGCTTCGTTTGAAACCCTTGGAAGCTGGTTATCAACATGTCCTTTAGTTTTTGCCATGAAGTGATTGTCCCTGGCGAAGAGAGGAGTACCAGGTTTGTGCAACACTCCTGACAGCCATGACGAAAGATGTGGCGGAACTGCCCGAATTATTCCGACTTAAGTGCCTAAGTCCGACCTTAGAGGCTAGACCACACTTAAATGGGAATAACCCGTCAATCCCTCGGATCTAGTCCGACACGGCCACTGACAGGATCAAGTACCACAGTCTCACTCGATGGTGAGTCACAGAGCAAATACAATAAAGCATAAAACCATGCATGGAAGAGTATTAGGTTATTACATCACCATTGTCATCATCGGAGTTTTCGCAAAAGTAACCATCATTGTTTTTGGAGTGCAGCGGAAAATAAACTAACGGTAAATAAATGGAGGGATGGGGAAGCCTGTCCCATCACTCCTCATGCTCCTCCTCAGCCGAGGCAGGGTCCCACTCGACAGTCCAACCCGGTGGCAGGGTGGATGGCCAAGTCACTCCAGCAACCATGTCCTCCAGAGAACCTGTAAAAAGTATGCCACAAGCAAGGCTGAGTATACTAATACTCAGCTAGACTTACCCGGTGTGAGGAGTCTATACTCCTCTACCTCTAGACATGCAGTTGTTTGGCTGTGGGGTTTGGTTGCCAAAAGCACTAGCTGAGTTTCTGAATCAAGATTTTAACTTTGTCAAAATTAAGTGTGACTCTCTTAAGGCTAAAAGTGTACTATCTACTCATACATAGTAGCAAGCATTTTTAGCAATCATCATTTTGTATCATCTCATCACAGTTCCACTTCTTACTCAATGCAGTACAATGGATCAAGCAGTCTCATTAGCTGCGAGAAGCAGACGATTCGAATCGAGTTTTATCCTTGCAAGGTAAACCTAAACACACGACATGTAGGGGCACTCCGTCCCCACACATATCAACCGTCCCCATCGATTCCCTGGCAGCAGATCAGGGCTCACCGCCTTGGCGTACAATGCCTCACTGACCCCGACTGGCCGTCGTGCAGTGACCGCACTTGTACCCACCATAACCGGAATGGGAGACTACGTCTCAGGTCGCGTGAGGAGGTATGTCCACTGGCAGGTTCAATCAGGTACTAGGTTTACCGATTTACCATATTTCTCGGTATGTGTTTAGTACGTTCAAACGCTTGACACAGGTATCCGCACGTTAATCCTTATTCCATTTTCCATCTCGTGGACAACCAATCCCCATGGATTGTGGTCCACCAACTAGTATCCTGACAGTGTGAAAGTGGGTACAATCAACTTCCTGATCTCGCGCGAGTGCTAGAAAAATCACTCGTCTTCTACCGAGACCCTAATTAAATAAAGCAGCTACTCGACCTGTCATACTAGTATTCATCTCAAAAGGATTCCTGAGATCATGCAACTAGGGCTTCAAACAATTCCTACACCTAAGTGCACAATCAATCCTACAATCATTAAGTGGAGTAAAATAGCATAAATAACGGGTTATGCATAAAACCGGGGCTTGCCTTCCAAAGCAGTGGCAGGCAGGTCCTCTGGTGCAGGCTCTGGTGCTGGGTCGGGGGCAACCTCCTGGGCAGCTCCTTGCTCCGGCACGAGGACGTACTCTCCGTCAGCAAGATTACAGTCTATCGAAATGCAATGAACATGTATGTCATGATTATGCAAAATTTAAGAACATTAAGCTACAGAAAATTAAGTTAAGAGTTAACTTAGGGTTCCTTGGCTACGAGGGCCTTCTAGTGGTATACATAGACTTATCACCTTTTAGGTTTAGGTTTTCTTTCTAAAATAACACATTGGATTTGTATTGCCTCTATAAATTCCAGTGGACAATTAATAAGGTCTTAGGGGGACATTAAATTCCACCATCCATTTTCTTTTCTTAAGTCCTATCTAGGGTTTCTAGTAGGGGTTTTGAACTATGATGGTAGTTTAAAACTTTCCAAAAATTCTGTAAAATTTACAGTGGGTTGTCACTGGCTATATTAGCTTGTTTTGATAATTGGAGGCTTAAAGTATAAAAGCTAATCTTTAAACAAAAATAACAATGGTTAGGCAAAATGGGCCACCTTACACTACAAGTCCTTTATTAAAGTGGTTTCTGACCTAATGGTTATTTTTGCTGGCCTCTAGTAGTGATGAAAAGCTCTTGTGCCAAAAATGACAGAGAGCTACATGATGGTTAATTAGTGGTAAATTTCTAAACTTTGGTGCAACAAGGGTGCTTAGAACTAACTTGTCTTTTGAAAAATATCAAACAACAGATTTCAGATTTTTCTTAAGTTCTTATTATCAACACATTAGTTATCCTAAGGTTTGGGGAGGTTTCACCTTAGGGATATTTTTGTAGGGTTTTTCTAAGTTATCCCTATTTTCTTCATTAAAAAGGTATCTTGTTTATTTTACACTACAACAGGGTATGATATATTTGTCTAGTGAACTACATTGACTAAGTATCTCAACAAAAATAGGTGTGCCCTCTGGTTCATCATTTATAGCACTTTTTCTATTTTCCTTAAACTTAAGCATATTATAGAATAAGGGGTTAAAATTATCTTAATGTAATAGACAGAGAGGTTTAACATTTTTAACTAGGTCAGTGGGTAGATATAAACTTCTCCAAATTTTTCTAACCCCAGTTAAATAGTGTAACTATTTTTCTTGCTATTATTAAGCTTTTGGCCAAAACTGAAAATAAATCAGAACTTTACATTTTTCTTTAGTTCATATGGGGTTTTATATTTTTCTTAGACAGGTTACATTGTTTATAGTTTGGCAAAATTGGTTTGACCAAATTTGGATGATTTAAACAGAAGTTATGCATTTTCAAAGTTGATGTCCAATTTAAAAACAGATTTACTTAAGGTTTTCTGGAAAAACCAGTTTGTACCGAGACCCCTAGGGTTAAACTGATTCAACTCTCGCAGATCTACCCTCAGGTCACTATTCATATGAGTCTTGGGCTTTACACTTAACCCCCCAGGGTTTTCTTCCTCACACCCGCGGTCCTTCTTCTAAACCGAACAGTAGCCGTAGGAAAGAAAGGACGGCGCGGCTTACCGGCGGCGAGGGAGGTCCAGCGAAGGGTGGGGTCGGCTCGGAGAGGCTCTGGCGGTCACGTCGAGGTACGGCTCGTCGTCGGAGGTGGCCGGAATCGCCTGGTCCACGAGCGCAGGCGGGGGTCCTCGTCGGCGGCGAGTATACCGGCCAAAACACGGCGATCTGGTCCAATCCAAGGGCACGGTGAGCTTCACGGGGTCACGCAGCGACTGTGTGCACAAGGAATCGAAGAATGGCTGAGTGGATTACCCGGTCCACGAACTCCGGCGAGGTTAAGTGCTCCGGCGTGGGTGGACTGGCTTCTCCGGTGAAGGAAACTCCGATTCCTTGCTCGGGGAGTCTCGCAGAGGGGTGCACAAGCTTCTCCGAGGGCCGGACGGGGCTGGAGATGGCGGAGCGGGCCGGTCTACGGTGGCAGGGGGACTGGGTGGCCGTGGACGGCTGCGCACGGGCCAACGACGGCGAACCAAGCTCCGGCGAGGGTCGGGGGGTGCGGACGGGTATGGTCGACGCTCGGGAGGGTTTTATAGGCGCGGCGCAGACCAGGGCGCTGGCTTAGCCGTTTGGCGCGACGCGGGCGTGAGGGGCGCGCGCGGGCGTGCTCTGGCGAGCTCAGAGCGCGTCGAACACGTGGCGCTTTGCTTCTGCCCGTGTTCTTCGCTCTGCTGAGCGGCCAAGCGTACGAATCTCGCCATGTCGACTGTGAAAGATCTCTTCCCTGCACCTAGAGCTACCTATTTCATGTGAGTTCCAAGGGAGGATACGCCCTAGGTTAGGAGATAGACCGGCGCCAAGTTTGGTTTGTCTCACTGCCCACTCAGTGACAAAACTGATGTCAAGTGCTGTCAAACGTCCAAGTCTCGGCTTCAAATTTTTCCAGGGGGTGCCTTAAGTGGTATAGCACATTTTTGGTATAGAACCCAAGTGGTTTTGGCGCCATTTTCAAAGTGAACACGGCTGGTCTTTGAATTAGGGCTAAAATGTGACTTAGAGAGAAATAGAGAGCTCTAGCTCTCTCTCCACTTGGAGATTTGAAATGGGGTTTCTCCAGGGGCTTTTTTGCAAAATTTCCCCCTCCAAAAAGATGGTTATAATGTTACTTAGGGTTTGGGTAAAAGTTACACATGCTTTACCCACTTGATCATTCTCTCCCCCCTCTTACTTAGGGTTTTGGAAGGTAGGGCTTTGGAGAGAGCTAGGGTTCTTCTCCCCCCCTATTGTCCAAGATAGTAAGTGTGCAAAGTCTTAGGGTAATGTTTCTTATGTCATGGGCAACTCAATCAGCACATGAGCCCCAAGGTTCTTAGGTGCTGCCCTAAGCCTTTATCTTTTGTGATCACAGCTTCTAGTGCCAAGTGGCTCTAGCCAGGGTAACACCTGGGTGTTACAACCCTCCCCCCTTAAAGGAATCTCGTCCCGAGATTTAGGTAGAGTTCCTTGGAGGGGTGCTTGAGGGGGTGATGGTGGTGTTTCTCCTTTACACAAGTTTCTCTTGTTAACTGTTCTTCGAATGCCATCCTCTTTGCAACTTCAGAAGGAAGCCCTTCTTAAGTTGTATCCATAACTTAGACTATCCTTGTTATCTAAGTTTTTCTTATAATTGTATTCAAAGGGCAGGTGGGGGTAGGTTTCGGGGTTACGTACCGGCTTCCTTGGGTAGAAAGTCGGGGAAGCGAGAGCGTAGAAAATCCTCTGTCTCCCACGTAGCTTCTTCTGCTGAATGATGACTCCACTGAACCTTATACATTCTGATCGACCTTGCCCGAGTTGATCTTTCCTTCTGATCCAATACCTTGACGGGGTACTCCTGGTAGGACAAGTCTGGTTCTATCTCAATGTCTGGTTCTGGTAGCACTTCAGTGGGTAGACGAACACATTTCCGCAGCTGAGACACATGGAACACATTGTGAACTGCGGACATATGGGATGGTAATTCCAATTGGTAGGCTACGGGTCCACAACTTTTCTTGATCTTATAAGGTCCAATGTAGCGAGGGGCCAACTTGCCCTTGATCCCAAATCTTTGGATACCCTTGGTTGGTGATACCTTAAGATAGACATGATCTCCCACCGCAAACTGTAGAGGCTTCCGCCTCTTGTCATGATAACTCTTTTGTCTGGCCTGCGCAGCTTCTAGGTTCTTCTTGATAATTCTAACCTTTGCCTCTGCTTCAAGCACCAAATCTGGCCCAAAAATTTCCCTTTCCCCTGCTTGAGACCAATTTAGCGGGGTTCTGCATCTTCTCCCATATAATGCCTCAAAAGGTGCCATCTTCAGACTGGACTGATAACTGTTATTGTAAGAAAACTCTGCTAAAGACAGACACTTATCCCAATCCTTCCCATGCTGTAGTGCACATGCCCGCAACATGTCTTCCAAAATCTGATTCACCCTTTCTGTCTGGCCATCAGTCTGAGGGTGATAGGCTGAGCTTCGGATTACCTGGGTTCCAAGTGATTCTTGCAGTTTCTCCCAAAAGCGTGCCACAAACAGTGCTCCTCTGTCAGATACAATGGTTTTTGGCATACCATGCAACCTTACTATTTGATCAACATAAATCTCTGCGTACTTCTCTGTCTTGTGGGTGGTGTGTACTGGCAAGAAATGAGCAGTCTTGGTCAATCTATCCACAATAACCCATATGGAATCATGGTGCCGGGAGGTATTGGGTAATCCCACTATGAAGTCCATGCAAATGTCCACCCATTTCCACGATGGTATGGGAAGGGGTTGCAAAGGGCCTGCTGCTTTCAGATGACTAGCTTTTACTCTCTGACAAGTGTCACATTCTGAAACGTACTTGGCAATTTCCCTCTTCATCCTGGTCCACCAATAAAGGGGTCTGAGATCATGGTACATCTTACTGCTACCAGGGTGCATGGAGAACTTAGAAAGGTGAGCTTCATCCAATATCTTCCTTCTGAGCTCTAGATTCTTGGGAACAACCAATCGATCTTCAAACCATAAAATTCCCTTGCTGTCCTGACGGAAACACTTGTATTTCTCGGCCTTTTGCTTGATCATATCCTTGATGATCTGAACACCCTTATCCCCAAACTGTGCCTGAGCTATTTGTTCTTGCAGTGTGGGTTCCACTGCAATATATCCCAATTCACCGGAAGGAACAACTTCCAGGTTCAGTTTGCACAACTCATCACACAAGGTGGTGATTCTTGCATCCATGTTCATGCAATTACATTGAGCCTTTCGGCTCAAAGCATCTGCCACAACATTTGCCTTGCCAGGATGGTAATGCACCTCCAAATCATAGTCCTTGATTAATTCCAACCATCTCCTCTGTCTCATATTTAGATCTGCCTGAGTGAAAATGTACTTGAGGCTCTTGTGATCGGTGTAAATGTTACAGTGAGCTCCCATCAAGTAGTGTCTCCATATCTTGAGAGCATGAACTACTGCTGCCAACTCCAGATCATGGGTCGGGTAGTTCTGCTCATGAGGTCTAAGGGCTCGGGAAGCATAAGCAATCACTCTGTTCTCTTGCATCAACACACAACCCAATCCTGTCCCAGAAGCATCACAATAAACTTCAAATGGCTTGGTATTATCCGGCTGAGCTAGCACTGGAGCTGTTGTCAATTGTTGCCTCAGGGTATGAAAAGCATCCTCACATTTTTGGCTCCACACAAATTTGGCTCCCTTTTTCAACAGTTCAGTCATTGGCTTGGCAATTCTAGAGAAATCCGGAATAAATCGTCGGTAATACCCTGCCAATCCCAGAAAACTCCTAATCTGCTTCACTGTAGTCAGGGGTTTCCAGTCCATCACTTCTCGCACCTTCTCAGGGTCAACTGATATCCCATCCTGAGAAATTGTGTGACCCAAGAATTTTATTTCTTTCAGCCAGAACTCACACTTGGACAACTTAGCATATAACTGATGGTCGCGAAGTCTCTGAAGCACGATACGCAGATGTTTAGTGTGCTCAGCCTCATTCTTGGAGTAAACCAGAATGTCATCGATGAAGACAACCACAAACTTGTCCAGCTCTGGCATGAATACCGAGTTCATCAAGTACATGAAATAAGCCGGGGCATTGGTTAGCCCAAAAGACATTACCAAAAACTCATAGAGCCCATATCTGGTAGAGAAAGCCGTCTTGGGAATGTCACTGGCACGGATCTTGATCTGATGGTAGCCCGAGCGAAGGTCTATCTTGGAGAATACCTTGGCTCCCACCAATTGATCAAACAGAACATCAATGCGGGGTAACGGGTACTTGTTCTTGATAGTCACCGCATTGAGAGGGCGGTAGTCAACACACATCCTCAAACTCTCATCCTTTTTCTTCACAAATAAGGCTGGACATCCCCATGGTGAAGTGCTTGGACGAATAAACCCCTTGTCCAGCAATTCTTGCAATTGTTTCTTCAGTTCTGCCAACTCCGCGGGAGGCATCCTATAAGGTCTCTTGGAGATAGGAGCAGTCCCGGGTTGCAATTCAATGGCAAACTCAATGTCTCGGTCAGGTGGCATTCCTGGCAATTCATCCGGGAAAACGTCGGGGTAGTCGCAGACCACTGGGATCTGCCTTACTGGAGACTCTGCCATAACAAAGGCACAAGACTGGGCATCACCCTGGTTGGGTAAATACAAAACAGTCTCGCCATAAGCAGGAGAATGAATTTCAATGGCTCTGGCTGCAATATCCAATATTGCCTGATGTTTGGCCAACCAATCAGTTCCCAAGATGATATCCACACTATCCAGTCCCAAGATAAGAAGGTCAGTTTTAACTATCAAACTACCAAACTTTATGGGCACATGCCTGCTGAGTTGATTTGTGGCAATCCTGCCTCCCGGGGTTGAAATGGTAATAGCCCCGTGGGTGTGGCAAAAAGGCAGCTGGCACTTGACACTAAATTTGGCACTGACAAAACTATGTGAAGCACCAGAATCAAAAAGAACAATAGCAGGAAAATTTAAAACTGTAAAGATACCAGTCATGACGGGTGCTCCCTCTGGAATGTCAGCCATTGTAGTGAAGTTCAGCTTGCCCTGCCTTACTTGCACTTTCTGCCTCTTCCCCTGGTTCTGGTTGACATTTTGCCCCTGCCTCTGCTGATTCTTGGGACAATTCTTGGCATAGTGCCCAGTACTGCCACAAGTGAAACACCGGTTATCATTAGCCTGGCGGTACTGCTGCTGCTGGTTGTTCCTCTGAACGGGGAATTGGGCACGGTTGGGTGCCTGCTGCTGCTGCTGCTGAGGGGGCCTGATCACCCACCTTCCTTGCTGCTGCTGGGGTCCCCTGCTCTGGGAGTCAGACACAATCCTGAAGCGCTGTGGCTGTGACGAGGGTCCTGCCACAGGGGTCTTCCTCTTCTTCTCCGCCTGCCGAGCCAAGATGCAGTCTTCCTGGGAGATGGCCATGTTGACCAACTCATTGTAACTGTTGGCCCGGACGGTGTTGAGACGGTCACGGAGCTTGGTGCTGAGCCCTCTCCTGAACCGGTCTCGCTTCTTCTCATCCGTATCTGCATGGTATCCGGCATACTGACACAGATCGTTGAAGGCCTGGGCATACTGTAACA
Organism: Zea luxurians; assembly: GCA_029449295.1. Classification (NCBI taxonomy): domain Eukaryota; kingdom Viridiplantae; phylum Streptophyta; class Magnoliopsida; order Poales; family Poaceae; genus Zea; species Zea luxurians. The sequence continues at coordinate 16,621,439 of JAOPSE010000006.1, forward strand.
CTGTCCTGCTGCCCTGAGTGAGTGCCAGAAACTCATTGAGCTTCCGGTCCATGATGCCAGCGGGAATATGATGCCCTCTGAAAGCGGCCTTGAACTCCCTCCACTCCACCTCTCTACCATCCGGCTGCATAGCCAGAAAATGGTCCCACCAAGTTCTTGCGGGTCCGCGAAGCTGCTGGGTGGCGAACCTGACCTTGGTGACCTCCGAGCAAGCCCCATGGAGCAATGGGAACTTGGATTCTACCACCCTCAACCACACATCTGCATCCAGTGGGTCCTCCGACCTGGTAAACAATGGCGGCTGGGTGCTGAGAAACTCCTGGTAAGTAGCAGCGACGGGGTGACGCTGATGGTCTCCACCATACTGCTGAGGTGGTGGCTGCCGCTGAGCTAGCTGCCTCAGAATCTCATTCTGCTGGGCCATGAGCTCCTGCAGAGTGGGAGGCGGTGGCGGTGGAGGAACGTGCTCATTCTGTCCACGGCGCGCTCTCCCAGCCATCTGAAAAAGCCACATGGTTGCTTAATAACACATCTCCAAGCTTAAGGTTCGAACATGGTAGGGGAGTCAAAGTAATTGATAGATTCCAAATAAAACAAATGAAAACATGATCCTTCCATCCGAATTTAAATTACCATCAGTCATCCCTAAACATCCAAAAGAGTTTTAGTACCGGTTACATCAAGGATCAAAAGACTCAACTCTACCTAGCCTAGTACCCTAAGGGTGCAAAAGCTATGCTAGCGGCGAGGAGTCCAACTATCACCAATTTCTAGCATTAGTCTGGCCTCTACTGAGCGAACGAGGCGACGCTAGACTCGGGGGAAGGTGGTCTCCCTGAGCCAGCGGTGTCTACACTGGAGGCAGACTCGTCTCCTCCCTCGATGTCAACGTCCTCGTCAGCCTCCGCATCATGGATCTCTTGGTGATGCATGTCCAGATGCGCATTAGCCTCTGCTAACTGCTGCTGAGTGTTGAGGAGCTGATCCTCGAGGACCTCGATGGTATTCTCCCTGGTGCCCACCAGCTCTTCCAACTCATGAATCTCGTCAGTCAGCTGCTCCACCTGTAAATCTTTCTCTACCAGCTCCTGGGATAAATCCACCACGAGCTCCTCCCTGTTATCCAGGGTGATCTTGGTGTCCTCTAGCAATGCCATCAGGTGGGACATGGCCTCCCCACGCATCACTTGCAGACGATACAGAGCATTCATGCATCGCACAGACAAGTGAGCGGTATGGCCTGGGTAGAGAGCCCAGATGTCCTTGGCATGCTCCACCCGGTCCTTCCACATCGGGTCGTCCTCCTTTTCCGCAGGGAACAACCCAATGGGGTGGGTAGCCAACTCCAAGGGGTGAAATCCACAGAAGGTGGTCAGTCCATGTAGAGCGATAGCCTCAACAGTGTCCTCAGCCCGGTATCCATAGGACTCGGAGTCCAGTGAACGCCAGCCTGGCTGCAGGGGATGAGGCTCCAAGGTCATCCTTACCCGGCAGCGGGGTACCCGGTGCTTCTCGAACTGCTGCACCGTGTACTGAGGGGGTGTCAAATATCCTGCCCCCTGAAGCACCTCCCACAAGATGCGGGGAAAACCCTCTCGTGCAAGTCCGTCAGTGTGGGTCAGTGCATCTCCATCCTCAGAGGATCCGTGGGAAGTCATCTGTGCACGGTTAAGCGTAAGTAAAGAAAAAGAAGTAAAAAGAACAAGGAAAACAAAACTCAACCTGCCTCTAGTTAAAGAAAAAGGTATTGGGGACCTAGTTGGCTGCTATTTCACCTTTAAGTCTTTTTATTTAGTCAATTATTTACTTAATTAAGAATGCATGCATGCACGTCCTGAACGACCTCACCAGAAAATAGAAGAATAGGGAAGAAGTCCCATCCTGTAAAAGTGGCCTATAAGGCCTAGTCACTTAGCCACCTAGCTACCCTTCTATTATCCTAAGGCTTCACGTCCTAGGTCTATCCTGTTCGCCCTACTATCTATCCAACATTGTTTCTATCCAGTTTTACTTTTAGAACAGGGATGGTATTTAGGATTTATTGATTCCTCTGTGGTGGTACAAGCTCCGATACCAGCTGTGGCGGAACTGCCCGAATTATTCCGACTTAAGTGCCTAAGTCCGACCTTAGAGGCTAGACCACACTTAAATGGGAATAACCCGTCAATCCCTCGGATCTAGTCCGACACGGCCACTGACAGGATCAAGTACCACAGTCTCACTCGATGGTGAGTCACAGAGCAAATACAATAAAGCATAAAACCATGCATGGAAGAGTATTAGGTTATTACATCACCATTGTCATCATCGGAGTTTTCGCAAAAGTAACCATCATTGTTTTTGGAGTGCAGCGGAAAATAAACTAACGGTAAATAAATGGAGGGATGGGGAAGCCTGTCCCATCACTCCTCATGCTCCTCCTCAGCCGAGGCAGGGTCCCACTCGACAGTCCAACCCGGTGGCAGGGTGGATGGCCAAGTCACTCCAGCAACCATGTCCTCCAGAGAACCTGTAAAAAGTATGCCACAAGCAAGGCTGAGTATACTAATACTCAGCTAGACTTACCCGGTGTGAGGATTCTATACTCCTCTACCTCTAGACATGCAGCTGTTTGGCTGTGGGGTTTGGTTGCCAAAAGCACTAGCTGAGTTTCTGAATCAAGATTTTAACTTTGTCAAAATTAAGTGTGACTCTCTTAAGGCTAAAAGTGTACTATCTACTCATACATAGTAGCAAGCATTTTTAGCAATCATCATTTTGTATCATCTCATCACAGTTCCACTTCTTACTCAATGCAGTACAATGGATCAAGCAGTCTCATTAGCTGCGAGAAGCAGACGATTCGAATCGAGTTTTATCCTTGCAAGGTAAACCTAAACACACGACATGTAGGGGCACTCCGTCCCCACACATATCAACCGTCCCCATCGATTCCCTGGCAGCAGATCAGGGCTCACCGCCTTGGCGTACAATGCCTCACTGACCCCGACTGGCCGTCGTGCAGTGACCGCACTTGTACCCACCATAACCGGAATGGGAGACTACGTCTCAGGTCGCGTGAGGAGGTATGTCCACTGGCAGGTTCAATCAGGTACTAGGTTTACCGATTTACCATATTTCTCGGTATGTGTTTAGTACGTTCAAACGCTTGACATAGGTATCCGCACGTTAATCCTTATTCCATTTTCCATCTCGTGGACAACCAATCCCCATGGATTGTGGTCCACCAACTAGTATCCTGACAGTGTGAAAGTGGGTACAATCAACTTCCTGATCTCGCGCGAGTGCTAGAAAAATCACTCGTCTTCTACCGAGACCCTAATTAAATAAAGCAGCTACTCGACCTGTCATACTAGTATTCATCTCAAAAGGATTCCTGAGATCATGCAACTAGGGCTTCAAACAATTCCTACACCTAAGTGCACAATCAATCCTACAATCATTAAGTGGAGTAAAATAGCATAAATAACGGGTTATGCATAAAACCGGGGCTTGCCTTCCAAAGCAGTGGCAGGCAGGTCCTCTGGTGCAGGCTCTGGTGCTGGGTCGGGGGCAACCTCCTGGGCAGCTCCTTGCTCCGGCACGAGGACGTACTCTCCGTCAGCAAGATTACAGTCTATCGAAATGCAATGAACATGTATGTCATGATTATGCAAAATTTAAGAACATTAAGCTACAGAAAATTAAGTTAAGAGTTAACTTAGGGTTCCTTGGCTACGAGGGCCTTCTAGTGGTATACATAGACTTATCACCTTTTAGGTTTAGGTTTTCTTTCTAAAATAACACATTGGATTTGTATTGCCTCTATAAATTCCAGTGGACAATTAATAAGGTCTTAGGGGGACATTAAATTCCACCATCCATTTTCTTTTCTTAAGTCCTATCTAGGGTTTCTAGTAGGGGTTTTGAACTATGATGGTAGTTTAAAACTTTCCAAAAATTCTGTAAAATTTACAGTGGGTTGTCACTGGCTATATTAGCTTGTTTTGATAATTGGAGGCTTAAAGTATAAAAGCTAATCTTTAAACAAAAATAACAATGGTTAGGCAAAATGGGCCACCTTACACTACAAGTCCTTTATTAAAGTGGTTTCTGACCTAATGGTTATTTTTGCTGGCCTCTAGTAGTGATGAAAAGCTCTTGTGCCAAAAATGACAGAGAGCTACATGATGGTTAATTAGTGGTAAATTTCTAAACTTTGGTGCAACAAGGGTGCTTAGAACTAACTTGTCTTTTGAAAAATATCAAACAACAGATTTCAGATTTTTCTTAAGTTCTTATTATCAACACATTAGTTATCCTAAGGTTTGGGGAGGTTTCACCTTAGGGATATTTTTGTAGGGTTTTTCTAAGTTATCCCTATTTTCTTCATTAAAAAGGTATCTTGTTTATTTTACACTACAACAGGGTATGATATATTTGTCTAGTGAACTACATTGACTAAGTATCTCAACAAAAATAGGTGTGCCCTCTGGTTCATCATTTATAGCACTTTTTCTATTTTCCTTAAACTTAAGCATATTATAGAATAAGGGGTTAAAATTATCTTAATGTAATAGACAGAGAGGTTTAACATTTTTAACTAGGTCAGTGGGTAGATATAAACTTCTCCAAATTTTTCTAACCCCAGTTAAATAGTGTAACTATTTTTCTTGCTATTATTAAGCTTTTGGCCAAAACTGAAAATAAATCAGAACTTTACATTTTTCTTTAGTTCATATGGGGTTTTATATTTTTCTTAGACAGGTTACATTGTTTATAGTTTGGCAAAATTGGTTTGACCAAATTTGGATGATTTAAACAGAAGTTATGCATTTTCAAAGTTGATGTCCAATTTAAAAACAGATTTACTTAAGGTTTTCTGGAAAAACCAGTTTGTACCGAGACCCCTAGGGTTAAACTGATTCAACTCTCGCAGATCTACCCTCAGGTCACTATTCATATGAGTCTTGGGCTTTACACTTAACCCCCCAGGGTTTTCTTCCTCACACCCGCGGTCCTTCTTCTAAACCGAACAGTAGCCATAGGAAAGAAAGGACGGCGCGGCTTACCGGCGGCGAGGGAGGTCCAGCGAAGGGTGGGGTCGGCTCGGAGAGGCTCTGGCGGTCACGTCGAGGTACGGCTCGTCGTCGGAGGTGGCCGGAATCGCCTGGTCCACGAGCGCAGGCGGGGGTCCTCGTCGGCGGCGAGTATACCGGCCAAAACACGGCGATCTGGTCCAATCCAAGGGCACGGTGAGCTTCACGGGGTCACGCAGCGACTGTGTGCACAAGGAATCGAAGAATGGCTGAGTGGATTACCCGGTCCACGAACTCCGGCGAGGTTAAGTGCTCCGGCGTGGGTGGACTGGCTTCTCCGGTGAAGGAAACTCCGATTCCTTGCTCGGGGAGTCTCGCAGAGGGGTGCACAAGCTTCTCCGAGGGCCGGACGGGGCTGGAGATGGCGGAGCGGGCCGGTCTACGGTGGCAGGGGGACTGGGTGGCCGCGGACGGCTGCGCACGGGCCAACGACGGCGAACCAAGCTCCGGCGAGGGTCGGGGGGTGCGGACGGGTATGGTCGACGCTCGGGAGGGTTTTATAGGCGCGGCGCAGACCAGGGCGCTGGCTTAGCCGTTTGGCGCGACGCGGGCGCGAGGGGCGCGCGCGGGCGTGCTCTGGCGAGCTCAGAGCGCGTCGAACACGTGGCGCTTTGCTTCTGCCCGTGTTCTTCGCTCTGCTGAGCGGCCAAGCGTACGAATCTCGCCATGTCGACTGTGAAAGATCTCTTCCCTGCACCTAGAGCTACCTATTTCATGTGAGTTCCAAGGGAGGATACGCCCTAGGTTAGGAGATAGACCGGCGCCAAGTTTGGTTTGTCTCACTGCCCACTCAGTGACAAAACTGATGTCAAGTGCTGTCAAACGTCCAAGTCTCGGCTTCAAATTTTTCTAGGGGGTGCCTTAAGTGGTATAGCACATTTTTGGTATAGAACCCAAGTGGTTTTGGCGCCATTTTCAAAGTGAACACGGCTGGTCTTTGAATTAGGGCTAAAATGTGACTTAGAGAGAAATAGAGAGCTCTAGCTCTCTCTCCACTTGGAGATTTGAAATGGGGTTTCTCCAGGGGCTTTTTTGCAAAATTTCCCCCTCCAAAAAGATGGTTATAATGTTACTTAGGGTTTGGGTAAAAGTTACACATGCTTTACCCACTTGATCATTCTCTCCCCCCTCTTACTTAGGGTTTTGGAAGGTAGGGCTTTGGAGAGAGCTAGGGTTCTTCTCCCCCCCTATTGTCCAAGATAGTAAGTGTGCAAAGTCTTAGGGTAATGTTTCTTATGTCATGGGCAACTCAATCAGCACATGAGCCCCAAGGTTCTTAGGTGCTGCCCTAAGCCTTTATCTTTTGTGATCACAGCTTCTAGTGCCAAGTGGCTCTAGCCAGGGTAACACCTGGGTGTTACAAAAGACTTTGCCATGACCGCCGTGTTGCCACCATACGAAGATATGGTTGCTTCATAGCTCATCAAGAATTGCTTCGGGTCTGAATGACCGTCGTACATGGGGAGCTGAGGTGGCTTGTAAGACTTTGGCCAAGGTGTATCCTGCAGTTCTGTTGACAGGGGAGAAGTATCATCAAAGGCAAAATTTCCATGATAGAAATCTTCATACCAGTCGCCCTCGTTGTAGAAGCCCTCTTGATGAAGCTCTCGGCGCGGGGGCCTTATGTTCTGGTCATCTTGAGCAAGATGTCGAAGCTCTTCAAAGGCTTCGTCTATCTGCCTTTGAAGATCAGCTAGACGAGCCATCTTTTCCTTCTTCCGTTGGACCTGTTGATGGAGCATCTCCAAATTTTGGATTTCTTGATCCAAGTCGTCTTCCGGAGGCGTTGGATTGGTGGCCTTCCTCTTCTGGCTTCGGGCCTCCCTAAGAGAAACGACATCCTGATTGGGGTCCAGCGGCTGCAGAGTGGCAGCCCCTGTCGCTGAAGCTTTTTTCGGCGGCATGATGAAGGTGATGCTTGCCGAAGGTGTTCAAAACTCAAAAAATGGACGTGAGTTCACCGGAGGTGGGCGCCAATGTTGGGGACTTGTTCTCAAATGCTAAGAGTTAAGAACAAGGCAACATAAAAAGTGTTAAATGTTAAATTCCTTCGTCCTTATAAACATTATGCCCTTTTGGATATAATGAATTCTGGACGAAGGTTACGAAGGAAAAGACCTTCGTAAGATCGATAGATGGTAAAAAAGAACACATATATGAAACATGAATAATGATACGAATATTATCATCAACTTATTTTTATTACCAAATTCATAAAGACAAATTATAAATGTACCTTCAAATTGATGAAAAGTAAAGGTACAGACGTGATGCAAAAAGCGTATGCCAAGTCAGCCTGAACAGTACGGGAGTACTGTTCATCTATTTATAGGCACGGGACGCAGCCCATGTAAAATTACATTGATGCCCTCTACATATATCAATAACTCTATAGCAACTCTTCGAGGTTTAATTTGGCTTTTCATCTTTAAGTCGGTTCCTCTTTTCTGCCGTCATGCCGAAGCTTTTCTGCACATAGCTTCGTGATCGTCTAATCCTTCGTCGTGGTCGCTTTCCATCCCAGCCAAGCTTCGTCTTAACCATGCTCTTGTATACCCGCAACCTGACTCCAAAGATACATGTTCACATGTTTCACTCGAAAAACATTGTCAAATCATGTTTTTGAGGACCTTCGGAAGCCGAAGGCCCCCAACAGTTGAGCAATGCGTCTTCTCCTTAATTGTCTTTGCTTCTTGTCCCCACACTATTTCTTTTGTGACCCTACAACTTTTTGCTCATTTAAACACTCGCTTCCTTTTGAGCCACAGGGGTTAGCACATGGTGATAGATTATCCAAATGTATACTTGTGCACGAATGAGGTTCACATGAATTTAAGTTCGTAATTACGACCTCATGAGCAACATCAAGCATGATATGGTCATCAACTAATTTATTATGAGAATATGACAACATATCATACTTTTCACCTAGAGCAAGTTTTTCTAAGTTTATCATTTCTACTTGACTCCTAAGCATAGAATTTCAGTTTTAAGTTGAGCAGCATTAGATAATACATCATGATTATTTCTTTGCTCAATTAAAACGGATTCATACCGTTGGACCAAATTCTCATGAGAGTACTTTAGTTCCTCATGTTTTTTGGTCATCTTCTCCAGGCTGTCGTTGGTTTTGATGAGAGTCTCCTCTAGCCTGAGAAGCGTCTCGCCTTGTTCCTTGTTCCTTCTCAACAGCTTAATCAAGAGCGCTTTGTCTTCTTTGTTGAGATGGATGTAGAAACGGCGAATCTCCTCTTCCACATCGTCGGTCTCATTTTCCCTGTCATTATTATCAGTGGAAGCAAAACAGGAAAATGTACCTTGTGATGATGAAGATTCATCCTCGCTATTATCCTCATATTCCTCCTCATCATGGCTTTTGTCTCCACCGTCATTGTTAGCAATAAAACACTTATTATTAGTGGAGAACAAACCTGTCGACGAGGTGGATTCATCGTTTGGTGCCCAACACTTTTCTTCTCCCTTTGAATGGTTAGTATCGCAAGTAATATAGGGAGTAGGAGCATCACAATTTGCCACAGAATATTTTCCTTTAATTCTATTCCATAAATCATGAGCATCAACAAATAAATCACTATCACTACTCATGATGGCAAAATAAACACTTCTAGAAAGAGAGTCAACTAAGATGTTGCAAGCACGGTGATTGAGAGATAAACATCTTAGTTCAGCATTACAAGGATTTTTACTAATATCAGAGGGAAAAATACTTCTACTAAAGATCTGTCTCAAGTAAGGATCAACTTGCATGAAAGCATTATAAATAGAGACAGACCAAGATTTGTAATTAGAGCCATCGCCTAAAAGAAGTTCTACAGTTACCTCTTGTGATGACATCGTCATCCCCGGACGGCTAAGCCCACACTAGAGAGGCCTAGCTCTGATACCAATTGAAAGTTCCCTTTGGCCCGGGAACAGGATCTGGATGTCGCCTAGAAGGGGGTGAATAGGCGAATAAAAATTATCACTGTAAAACTTAAATTCTTACTCTACTCGAAGACAGGATCGCAGTGGAGTGAAGAACCCTTCGAGTAGGTTACAGCGGAATTGAAGTTCATGTCTTAAGAATATCCTGCACTTCAATGAAAGCTAGTACCACAAGTAAGCAGTGAAGTGCAGATATAAAAGCGAGTAAGACAGAGAGTCAGAATACAATACGGAACAGAGCACACAGACGCAAGGATTTATCCCGAGGTTCGGCCAAGCCTGAAATGCTTGCCTAGTCCTCGTTGGAGTTAGCCACACCTGGGCTTGGAGTCTGTTTCAACTCCTTCCTCCGTTTGCTCAGATCTGTCAGTATGACAGATAGAGCCTTTCACTATATTGAGTTGGGTTACAACAAAATCGCGGCTGCTTACAAACTTCTTGACAGCACCCCGGCAGAGTAACGATACGCTCAAGACCTTGCTCTTGCTCTTAGCAGCACTTCTCCACTCTCTAAAGGCTTATAGCTTTGCCTTCTACACAAACTAGAGAGATACACACAAGAGGGGGAGTGAGAATTGATTCGAGTGATGTCTACACTTGTTGGCTGCTCTTGTACACTTGTCTGAGGCGCCTAGAGGTCCCTTTTATAGGCACAAGGGGCCTAGGAGCCGTTGGAAGCAATCCAGGAAGGCAAATCTTGCCTTCTGTCGGGTGGCGCACCGGACAGTCCGGTGCACCACCGGACACTGTCCGGTGCCCGATTTCCTTCCAGAAATGGAGCAGTCGACCGTTGCAGTCCTGGAGCCGTTGGCGCACCGGACACTGTTCGGTGCACACCGGACAGTCCGGTGCCTCCATCTGACGTTGGCTCGGCCACGCGTCACGCGCGGATTGCGTGGCCGACCGTTGGCCCAGCCGACCGTTGGCTCACCGGACAGTCTGGTGCACCATCGGACAGTCCGGTGAATTATAGTCGTACGTCGCCAGACTTCTCCCGAGAGCGGCCTGTTCACCAGAGTTCAGCCTGGCGCACCGGACACTGTCCGGTGCACCACCGGACAGTCCGGTGTGCCAGACTGAGCTGAGTCTTGGCTGTACACAGCCAAGCCTTTTCCGTCTCTTTTCTTTTCTTCTTTACTCTGTTTCTAACACTTAGACAAATATGTTAGTACACAAAAACCAATGTACTAAGTCTAGAAACATACCTTCTCTTGGATTTTCACCTTTCTATCATTTGACATGCTTAAGATTGATGTTGGACTCATAAATCATCAAGTCAGCTTAACTTGATCTACACTGACATTCCTGAGCTCCAACATCCTGTAAAGGTCACATAGAATATCTCCAAACATAGGAACAACCCAAACTAAAGGTTAGAGTGCACTTAGCTCTTTTGGGCTGCTTCCAGTTCTGTTTTTGACATCTGTTCTCGTTCCAGTGACCTTGATCTCCTTCTTAGAGCTTGGTCTTGAGCCTTATGACTTACACCACATAACTATAGACATTTCCTCATTGGTTGTAAGTCACGTCCTTATGTAGTGATCCTTGATGTGTCGTAGCTATTCTCAACTCGATCACCCTTGACTTTGCAAGCCTTCTTCGTCACCCTTGGATTTGGGTTCCTCAGCCTCTTTGACCTTCTCCCGTGCACTTGGTACCTCGAAGCTCTTCTTGCCTCCGTCCTTGGCTTGATCAGTTGTCTCCGAGCTACGCACCTGAGTCTCACTTTATGCAATGTCCATCTTACTTGTGATGCCCATTATCTATTCATCATCTAGTCCTTGGACCATCACACTTGTTCACTTGTGTGTGAACCCTGTTAGCTTTACATTAAGTACCTGTTCAACACTTAGTACACTTGTTAGTCCTTTAATTTAGTTGTCATCCAAACATCAAAACCCATAAGAGAGCTTTCACATAGCTCCATCATATCGTGGTGGAGACAACCCAACATGAACATCCATGGAGGTGTGGGAAGGAGAGCTCACTTGGACACCCTCGGGGGCTAGGTTGTAGCTCGCGCCACCCACCAGAGCCGGATCATTACCAGCAACACCCTCGGGGGCTGGGTTGTAGCTCGTGCTACCCACCAAAGCCGGATCACTACCGACGACACCCTCGGGGGCAGGGTAACTGCCAGCACCACCCTCAGGGGCTAGGTTTTCCGCAACAGCCACCTCTAAGGCTGAAGGATCCTTAGTCACCTCCATGGGAGTCGGGCCTACTTGACCAACTTCGTGACATCAAAGACTGCCTTCCAAAGTCGACGATGCGCGAGACACTGCTCGGGATACCTCTAATCCCACGTCCGGAATTTCAGAGCAAACATCCATCATATTGTCAATAGTCGGCTCCGACAGCATATCTTCAGGAACGATATCCTCAAGGGCCTGATCAAAATCTGCTATGGATAACTCTTCAAGGCTAACAAGAGCAGACAGAGCTGGAGAAGGAATATCACTATCCCCCTACTACCTCTGTAACACCAGCTATTTCTACGAATTAGCGGAACTTCTTCTTCCTCTTCTTCGTCCTCATCAAAAATACGGACAACAGCCGGTGCACGGTCACACCCATTGGGTTCAGCTTCTGCACGGGTACACACATTGGGGTCAGCTTCAATATGTACACCACCATTGGGATCAACCTTAGGAAGGACCTCTGCTGGTACTTTTTCACAAACAGGAGCAGAAGGGCCAGCATCCTAGTCCAAGCATGATAGTCGTCGAAGCCGCCTCCTCTTTTTCTTCTCCTCAACAGGCACAGCTGGACAGCTAACTTGGCAAGGATGCTTTGGGCGAGTACCCTCAGGCTTTCGGGTATCCATTGTTTTGTTAAGCTCTTGTCCAACCGTAATAGCCATCGGTTCAACATGGGCTGAATCAAAAGATTCTCCAGCCAACATATTGAGTACAACATCTATTTTTGCATCATCCGGACTTTCCGGCATCGAAAAGTGAACTTGCCTCTCATCATTGGGAAGATCATGAAGGGGAGCAACCAGAGCCTCAACGTCTTCAGGAGAGGGTCGCACTCCAAGACCCAGACCACTATCACTAGCAGGAGGGTTGGACACTGAAAGTCGTCTAGAGGGGGGTGAATAAGGCGAAACTGAAATTCTCAAAAATAATCACAACTACAAGCCGGGTTAGAGTTAGAAATATAATCGAGTCCGCGAGAGAGGGTGCAAAACAAATCGCAAGTGAATAAGGAGTGTGACACGTGGATTTTTTTTACCGAGGTTCGGTTCTCGCAAACCTACTCCCCGTTGAGGTGGTCACAAAGACCGGGTCTCTTTCAACCCTTTCCCTCTCTCAAACGGTCCCTCGGACCGAGTGAGCTTTCTCTTCTCAAATGTTTGGAACACAAAGTTCCCACAAGGACCACCACAAGATTGGTGTCTCTTGCCTCAATTACAAGTGAGTTTGATCGCAATGTAGAATCAAAGAAGGAAGAAAGCAATCCAAGCGCAAGTAGTTGAAGTGGGAAAACTTGGATGACTTGAATGTGGGGTGGTTGGGGGTATTTATAACCCCAACCACCAAACTAGCCGTTTGGGTGGAGGCTGTCTGTCGTATGGTGCTCCGGATAGTCCGGTGCACACCGGACATGTCCGGTGCGCCAGCCACGTCACCCGAACGTTAGGGTTCCGACCGTTGGAGCTCTGACGCTGGGCCCGCCTGGATGACCGGTGGCGCATCGGACATGCACTATAGGGTGTCCGGTGCGTCAGCATGGGCGTGCCTGACCTCTGCGCGTGCTGGCGCGCATTTAATGCGCTGCAGGTAGCCGTTGGTGCCGGAAGTAGCCGTTGCCCCGCAGTTACACCGGACAGTCCGGTGTACACCGGACATGTCCGGTGAATTATAGCGGAGCAGCCGAAGCGAATTCCCGAGACTGGCGAGTTCAGAGCCGCGTCCTCTTGGAGCACCGGACACTGTCCGGTGTACATCGGACAGTCCGATGAATTATAGCGCGCCGGCTCTGAGAATTCCCGAAGGTGAAGAGTTTGAAGTCGGTCTTCCCTGGTGCACCGGACACTGTCCGGTGCGTCCGACCAGGGTGCCTTCGGTTGTCCCTTTGCTCCTTTTTTTGAACCCTTTTTCTTGGTCTTTTTATTGGCTTATGGTGAACCTTTGTACCTGTAGAACTTATAAACTTGGGCAAACTAGTTAGTCCAATTATTTGTGTTGGGCAATTCAACCACCAAAATTAGTATAGGAAATAGGTGTAAGCCTAATTCCCTTTCAATCTCCCCCTTTTTGGTGATTGATGCCAACACAAACCAAAGCAAATATAGAAGTGCAGAATTGAACTAGTTTGCAAAATGTAAGTGCAAAGATTGCCTAGAATTTGAGCCAATAAATATTACTCACTAGATATGCATGGATTGTTTCTTTATTTTTAACATTTTGGACCACACTTGCACCACAAGTTTTGTTTTTGCAAATTCTTTTGTAAATTCTTTTCAAAGTCCTTTCGCAAGATGGTCAAAGGTAAATGAATAAGATTTTGAGAAGCATTTTCAAGTTTTGAAATTTTCTCCCCTTGTTTGAAATGCTTTTCCTTTGACTAAACAAAACTCCCCCTCAATAAATTCACCTCTTAGCGTTCAAGAGGGTTTTGAGATATCAATACTACTTTCTCCCCCTTCAGAACACAAAGAGATACCAATTTGAAATTTACCAATTTGAAAATCATTTTAAAAAATTAAAATTTAGGGTGGTGGTGCGGTCCTTTTGCTTTGGGCCAATACTTTCTCCCCCTTTGGCATGAATCGCCAAAAACGGATACTTGGAATGAAATATAGGCCCTTTCCTAACTACATTCTCCCCTTTGGCAAATAAAACATATAAGTGAAGATTATACCAAGGATGGAGAGTGATGCGGAGCGATGGCGAAGGATGAGTAGTAGAGTGGAGTGGAAGCCTTTGTCTTCGTCGAAGACTCCAATTCCCTTTCAATATACCTATGACTTGGTTTGAAATACACTTGAAAACACATTAGTCATAGCATATATAAAAGATACATGATCAAAGGTATACTTGTGAGCTATGTGTGCAAATTAGCAAAAGAAATTCCTAGAATCAAGAATATTGAGCTCATGCCTAAGTTTGGTAAAAGTTTGTTCATCAAGTGGCTTGGTAAAGATATCGGCTAATTGATCTTTAGTGTTAATGTATGAAATCTCGATATCCCCCTTTTGTTGGTGATCCCTAAGAAAATGATACCGAATGGCTATGTGTTTAGTGCGGCTATGCTCAACGGGATTATCCGCCATGCGGATTGCACTCTCATTATCACATAGAAGGGGAACTTTGGTTAATTTGTAACCATAGTCCCGCAGGGTTTGCCTCATCCAAAGCAATTGCGTGCAACAATGTCCTGCGGCAATGTACTCGGCTTCGGCAGTAGAAAGAGCGACCAAATTTTGCTTCTTTGAAGCCCAAGACACCAAGGATCTTCCCAAGAACTGGCAAGTCCCCAATGTGCTCTTCCTATTGATTTTGCACCCCGCCCAATCGGCATCCGAATAACCAATCAAATCAAATGTGGATCCCCGAGGGTACCAAAGCCCAAACTTAGGAGTATAAGCCAAATGTCTCAAGATTCGTTTTACGGCCGTAAGGTGAGATTCCTTAGGGTCGGCTTGGAATCTTGCACACATGCAAACGGAAAGCATAATGTCCGGTCGAGATGCACATAAATAGAGTAATGAACCTATCATCGACCGGTAAACCTTTTGATCCACGGACTTACCTCCCGTGTCGAGGTCGAGATGCCCATTGGTTCCCATGGGTGTCTTGATGGGCTTGGCATCCTTCATTCCAAACTTGGTTAGAATGTCTTGAGTGTACTTCATTTGGCTAATGAAGGTGCCTTCTTGGAGTTGCTTGACTTGGAATCCTAGAAAATACTTCAACTCCCCCATCATAGACATCTCGAATTTCTGTGTCATGATCCTACTAAATTCTTCACATGTAGATTCGTTAGTAGACCCAAATATAATATCATCAACATAAATTTCGCATACAAACAAATCATTGTCAAGAGTTTTAGTGAATAAAGTAGGATCGGCCTTGCCGACTTTGAAGCCATTAGCAATAAGGAAGTCTCTTAGGCATTCATACCATGCTCTTGGGGCTTGCTTGAGCCCATAAAGCGCCTTAGAGAGCCTATAGACATGGTTAGGGTACTCACTATCTTCAAAGCCGGGAGGTTGCTCAACATAGACCTCCTCCTTGATTGGTCCATTGAGGAAGGCACTCTTCACGTCCATTTGATAAAGCTTGAAGCCATGGTAAGTAGCATAGGCTAATAATATGCGAATTGACTCAAGCCTAGCTACGGGTGCATAGGTTTCACCAAAATCCAAACCTTCGACTTGAGAGTATTCTTTGGCCACAAGTCGAGCTTTGTTCCTTGTCACCACACCATGCTCATCTTGCTTGTTGCGGAAGACCCACTTGGTTCCTACAACATTTTGGTTAGGACGTGGAACTAAATGCCATACCTCGTTCCTTGTGAAATTGTTGAGTTCCTCTTGCATCGCCATCACCCAATCCGAATCTTGGAGTGCTTCCTCTACCCTGTGTGGCTCAATAGAGGAAACAAAAGAGTAATGCTCACAAAAATGTGCAACACGAGATCGAGTGGTTGCCCCCTTATGAATGTCGCCAAGGATGGTGTCGACGGGGTGATCTCGTTGGATTGCTTGGCGGACTCTTGGGTGTGGCGGCCTTGGTTCTTCATCCTCCTTGTCTTGATCGTTTGCATCTCCCCCTTGATTATTGCCGTCATCTTGAGGTGGCTCATCTCTTTGATCTTCTCCTTCATCAACTTGAGCCTCGTCCTCATTTTGGGTTGGTGGAGATGCTTGCGTGGAGGAGGATGGTTGATCTTGTGCATGTGGAGGCTCTTCGGATTCCTTAGGGCACACATCCCCAATGGACATGTTCCTTAGCGCGATGCACGGAGCCTGTTCTTCACCTATCTCATCAAGATCAACTTGCTCTACTTGAGAGCCGTTAGTCTCATCAAACACAACGTCACAAGAAACTTCAACTAGTCCTGAGGACTTGTTAAAGACTCTATATGCCCTTGTGTTTGAGTCATATCCTAGTAAAAAGCCTTCTACAGTTTTAGGAGCAAATTTAGATTTTCTACCTCTTTTAACAAGAATAAAGCATTTGCTACCAAAAACTCTAAAATATGAAATATTGGGCTTTTTACCGGTTAGGAGTTCATAGGATGTCTTCTTGAGGATTCGGTGTAGATATAACCGGTTGATGGCGTAGCAGGCGGTGTTGACCGCCTCGGCCCAAAACCGATCCGGTGTCTTGTACTCATCAAGCATGGTTCTTGCCATATTAATAGAGTTCGATTCTTCCTCTCCACTACACCATTTTGTTGTGGGGTGTAGGGAGAAGAAAACTCATGCTTGATTCCCTCCTCCTCAAGGAAGCTTTCAATTTGAGAGTTCTTGAACTCCGTCCCATTGTCGCTTCTATTTTTCTTGATCCTTAAGCCGAACTCATTTTGAGCCCGTCTCAAGAATCCCTTTAAGGTCTCTTGGGTATGGGATTTTTCCTGCAAAAAGAACATCCAAGTGAAGCGAGAATAATCATCCACAATAACTAGACAGTACTTACTCCCGCCGATGCTTATGTAAGCGATCGGGCCGAATAAATCCATGTGTAGGAGCTCCAGTGGCCTGTCACTTGTCATGATGTTCTTGTGTGGATGATGAGTGCCAACTTGCTTCCCGGCTTGGCATGCGCTACAAATCCTGTCTTTCTCAAAATGAACATTTGTTAGTCCTAAAATGTGCTCTCCCTTTAGAAGCTTATGAAGATTCTTCATTCCAACATGGGCTAGTCGGCGATGCCAGAGCCAACCCATGTTAGTCTTAGCAATTAAGCAAGTGTCGAGTTCAGCTCTATCAAAATCTACCAAGTATAGCTGACCCTCTAACACTCCCTTAAAAGCTATTGAATCATCACTTCTTCTAAAGACAGTGACACCTACATCAGTGAATAGACAGTTGTAGCCCATTTGACATAATTGAGATACGGAAAGCAAATTGTAATCTAAAGAATCTACAAGAAAAACATTGGAAATGGAATGGTCAGGAGATATAGCAATTTTACCCAAACCTTTGACCAAACCTTGATTACCATCCCCAAATGTGATAGCTCGTTGGGGATCTTGGTTTTTCTCGTAGGAGGAGAACATTTTCTTTTCCCCCGTCATGTGGTTTGTGCACCCGCTATCGATGATCCAACTTGAGCCCCCGGATGCATAAACCTACAAAACAAGTTTAGCTCTTGACTTTAGGTACCCAAACGGTTTTGGGTCCTTTGGCATTAGAAACAAGAACTTTGGGTACCCAAACACAAGTCTTGGAACCCTTGTGTTTGCCCCCAACAAACTTGGCAACTACCTTGCCGGATTTGTTAGTCAAAACATAAGATGCATCAAAAGTTTTGAATGAAATGTCATGATCATTTGATGCATTAGGAGTTCTCTTCCTAGGCAACTTAGCACGGGTTGGTTGCCTAGAGCTAGATGTCCCACCCTTATACATAAAAGCATGATTAGGGCCAGAGTGAGACTTCCTAGAATGAATTCTCCTAATTTTGCTCTCAGGATAACCGGTAGGGTACAAAATGTAACCCTCGTTATCCTGAGGCATGGGAGCCTTGCCCTTAACAAAATTAGACAATTTTTTAGGAGGGGCATTAAGTTTGACATTGTCTCCTCTTTGGAAGCCAATGCCATCCTTGATGCCAGGGCGTCTCCCATTATAGAGCATACTTCTGGCAAATTTAAACTTTTCATTCTCTAAGTTATGCTCAGCAATTTTAGCATCTAATTTTGCTATATGATCATTTTGTTGTTTAATTAAAGCCACATGATCATGAATAGCATCAATATCAACATCTTTACATCTAGTGCAAATAGAAACATGCTCAACATTAGATGTAGAGGGTTTGCAAGATTTTAATTCTACAACCTTAGCATGTAATATATCATTCTCATTTCTAAGGTTGGAAATAGTAACATTGCAAACATCAAAATCTTTAGCCTTAGCAATCAAATTTTCATTTTCTACTCTAAGGCTAGCAAGAGATACATTCAATTCCTCAATCTTAGCTAGCAAATCATCATTATCATTTCTAAGATTTGGAATTGAAACATTACAAACATTTGAATCAACCTTAGCAATTAATTTAGCATTTTCATTTCTAAGGTTGGCAATAGTGTCATGGCAAGTGCTTAGTTCACTAGATAGTTTTTGACATTTTTCTATTTCTAGAGCATAAGCATTTTTAACCTTAACATGTTTCTTGTTTTCCTTAATTAGGAAGTCCTCTTGGGAATCCAAAAGGTCATCCTTTTCATGTATAGCACTAATTAATTCATTTAATTTTTCCTTTTGTTCCATGTTAAGGTTGGCAAAAAGGGTACGCAAGTTATCCTCCTCATCACTAGAATTTTCATCACTAGAAGACTCATATCTAGTGGAGGATTTAGATTTAACCTTCTTCTTTTTGCCGTCCTTTGCCATGAGGCACTTGTGGTCGATGTTGGGGAAGAGGAGTCCCTTGGTGACGGCGATGTTGGCGGCGTCCTTGTCGTCGGAGGAGGAGTCGGTGGAGCTCTCGTCGGAGTTCCACTCGCGGCACACGTGGGCATCGCCGCCCTTCTTCTTGTGGTACCTCTTCTTTTCTCTCCTCTTGCCCTTCTTGTCGTTATCCCTGTCACTGTCACTTGATAATGGACATTTAGCAATAAAGTGACCGGGCTTACCACACTTGTAGCAAACCTTCTTGGAACGGGATTTGTAATCCTTCCCCTTCCGTTGCTTGAGGATTTGGCGAAAGCTTTTGATGATTAAAGCCATCTCCTCATTGTCGAGCTTGGAGGCGTCAATTGGTTGTCTATTTGGTGTAGACTCCTCCTTCTTCTCCTCCGTCGCTTTAAATGCCACCGGTTGTGCTTCGGACGTGGAGGGTTCATCAAGCTCGTTGATCTTCTTTGAGCCTTTAATCATACATTCAAAGCTCACAAAATTCCCGATTACTTCCTTGGGAGTCATTAGTGTATATCTTGGGTTGCCACGAATTAATTGTACTTGAGTAGGGTTAAGGAAAATAAGTGATCTTAAAATAACCTTAACCACCTCGTGGTCATCCCATTTCTTGCTCCCGAGGTTGCGCACTTGGTTCACCAAGGTTTTGAGCCGGTTGTACATATCTTGTGGCTCCTCTCCTTGGCGAAGACGGAAGCGACCGAGCTCCCCCTCGATTGTTTCCCGCTTGGTGATCTTGGTGAGTTCATCACCTTCGTGTGCGGTCTTGAGTAAGTCCCAAATCTCCTTCGCATTCTTCAATCCTTGTACCTTGTTATATTCCTCTCTACTTAGAGAGGCGAGGAGAATGGTTGTGGCTTGGGAATTGAAGTGCTCGATTTGGGCCACTTCATCCACATCATAGTCTTCATCCCCTACGGATGGTACCTGTACACCAAACTCAACAACATCCCATATACTTTTGTGGAGTGAGGTTAGATGAAATCGCATTAAATCACTCCACCTAGCATAGTCTTCACCATCAAACGTTGGTGGTTTGCCTAATGGGACGAAAAGCAAAGGTGTATGTTTAGGAATGCGAGGGTAGCGTAAGGGGATCTTACTATACTTCTTACGCTCTTGGCGCTTAGAAGTGACGGACGCTGCGTCGGAGCCGGAGGTGGATGTTGACGAAGAATCGGTCTCGTAGTAGACCACCTTCCTCATCCTCTTTTTCTTGTCCCCACTCCGATGCGGCTTGTGGGAAGAGGATTTTTCCTTCTTTTCTTTGTGGTGTGAAGAAGAAGATCTTTTCTCCTTCCGTTTGGAGGAGTCCTTCTTCTTCTCCTTCCTCTTGGTGTGGGACTCTTCCGATGAAGTGCTCCCGTGACTCGTAGTGGGCTTGTCGCCGGTCTCCATCTCCCTCTTGCTGTGATCTCCCGACATCACTTCGAGCGGTTAGGCTCTAATGAAGCACCGGGCTTTGATACCAATTGAAAGTCGCCTAGAGGGGGGGTGAATAGGGCGAAACTGAAATTCTCAAAAATAATCACAACTACAAGCCGGGTTAGAGTTAGAAATATAATCGAGTCTGCGAGAGAGGGTGCAAAACAAATCGCAAGGGAATAAGGAGTGTGACACTTGGATTTGTTTTACCGAGGTTCGGTTCTCGCAAACCTACTCCCCGTTGAGGTGGTCACAAAGACCGGGTCTCTTTCAACCCTTTCCCTCTCTCAAACGGTCCCTCGGACCGAGTGAGCTTTCTCTTCTCAAATGTTTGGAACACAAAGTTCCCACAAGGACCACCACAAGATTGGTGTCTCTTGCCTCAATTACAAGTGAGTTTGATCGCAATGTAGAATCAAAGAAGGAAGAAAGCAATCCAAGCGCAAGAGCTCAAAAGAACACAAGCAAATCTCTCTCACTAATCACTAGGTCGTTGTGTGGAGTTTGGAGAGGATTTGATCACTTTGGTGTGTCTAGAATTGAATGCTAGAGCTCTTGTAAGTAGTTGAAGTGGGAAAACTTGGATGACTTGAATGTGGGGTGGTTGGGGGTATTTATAGCCCCAACCACCAAACTAGTCGTTTGGGTGGAGGCTGTCTGTCGTATGGTGCTCCGGACAGTCCGGTGCGCCAGCCACGTCACCCGAACGTTAGGGTTCCGACCGTTGGAGCTCTGACGCTGGGCCCGCCTGGATGACCGGTGGCGCACCGGACATGCACTGTAGGGTGTCCGGTGCGTCAGCATGGGCGTGCCTGACCTCTACGCGCGCTGGCGCGCATTTAATGCGCTGCAGGTAGCCGTTGGCGTCGAAAGTAGCCGTTGCCCCGCAGTTACACCGGACAGTCCGGTGTACACCGGACATGTCCGGTGAATTATAGCGGAGCAGCCGAAGCGAATTCCCGAGACTGGCGAGTTCAGAGCCGTGTCCTCTTGGAGCACCGGACACTGTCCGGTGTACACCGGACAGTCCGGTGAATTATAGCGCGCCGGCTCTGAGAATTCCCGAAGGTGAAGAGTTTGAAGTCGGTCTTCCCTGGTGCACCGGACACTGTCCGGTGGCACACCGGACAGTCCGGTGCGTCCGACCAGGGTGCCTTCGGTTGTCCCTTTGCTCCTTTTTTTGAACCCTTTTTCTTGGTCTTTTTATTGGCTTATGGTGAACCTTTGTACCTGTAGAACTTATAAACTTGGGCAAACTAGTTAGTCCAATTATTTGTGTTGGGCAATTCAACCACCAAAATTAGTATAGGAAATAGGTGTAAGCCTAATTCCCTTTCAGACACGAAATTGAAAAATGACCTAGGAGGTGGTAGATTCCAAGCAGAATAAGCAACAGGAGCACCAACATTTGATACCTTGCCCCTCAGGATGATGTCCAGTCGGCTCATCAGATCCTCAGTAGAAATTTTCCTGTCGGTAACCCGAGTTGAATCAGTAACACCACTGTACAAGTAAGCTGGATACGCCCTGTCTTTCAAAGGCTGAATATTCTTGAAAACAAAGTCAGCAACCATAGCTTCGGCAGTCAGACCTCTTTTCTTCAGCAGACATATCTCAGCGAGCAGAACCCTAGCTTCCGTCACCTCCAAGGCAGTAGGCTAGGAGACTCAACCCAACTCGGAGTGCGTACATTTGGCTGTCTCCCCGACCGAGGGGGGAGGGACTTGCCATGGTTTTCCACAATAAACCATTCAAGACGCCACCCTTTAATGCTATCCTTGAGAGCAATGTCAAGGTATTCTGTCTTCCTTTCGCGGCGCATCTCCAGACTTGCACCACCCACGAGCTGGTACTGCCCCCTAGCCATCCTAGGCTGACAGTGATACAAATACTTCCATAAACCGAAATGAGGAAGAATTCTGAGGTAGGCCTCACACAAATGTACAAAGATAGAAATTTGCAAGATGGAATTGGGATTCAGATGGGTCAGGTTTAGATTGTAAAAATCAAGGAGACCACGGAAGAAGGGAGAAATGGGAAGAGCAAGACCACGGATGAGAAAAGGAACGTAGACGACGGACTCGTGGGTATCTTGTGTCAGAATAGTGACCCCACGGCTCTGCCAAGAACAGAGCTCTTTTGGAGGAAGAACTCCAACGTCGACAATGCGGAGGAGATCTGATTCTGAAACAACAGATATATGGTTACCTGCGAACGGCAACTGGCTATTGGGGTCGATGGGAGGAATGACTACTGCAGCAGAATTCTGGTTCTTCCGCTTGGGCACCATCACAATCTCACCGGCGGGTTGAACAAGGGCAAAATCAGAAGAAAACAGAGGAGTGGTTTGAGGCAGAAATGTGAAGTTAGGGCTCAGAACTCAAAAGCGCGTGGTGATGTGATATAAATGGGGTTTTCCCGGGTTGGGCACCATTTCTAAAAAGTGCCAAGTCATCACTCAGGAAAACGAGATTTCCAACATAACTCGGCTGTTACCTCCAAAACGCCAACAGCATCAAGCACCACTCGGTGGTTACCTCTAAAACACCAACAATGTCTGTCATACCTCGGCTGTTATCTCTAAAACGCCGACATGATCAAGCGTAACTCGACTGTTACCTCTAAAACACCGACGTCGTCAAGCACCGCTCGGCTGTTACCTCTAAAGCACCGATAGTGTCTATCCTAACTCGGCAGTTATCTCTAAAACACCGACGTGGTCTAGTGTAACTCGGTTGTTACCTCTAAAACGCCAACGTCATCAAGTACCACTTGGCGGTTACTTCTAAAACACCGACAGTGTCTGTTGTAACTCGGTCGTTTTCTCTAAATGAATGCCGGCGGAACCAAATACAACTCAGCAGTTACCAGTCATTATCTCTAAAAACGCCAGCGCGAAGACAAACTATCAATTGACTATAAAAGAAGAACAACGGAAAAGCGAAAGGATACTCGCAACAAGTTGAAATTTTCTTCAATATATGGAGGAGGGAAGTTTTTCCACAAACTTAAAGACCAACTCATTATGAGTCGGCCTTTTTCCCTTTTTCACTACATTACATTACTACATCACTACACTACTTACACTACACTATACTACTAACTACTACTACATTAGTCTACTACTACTAATACTACTCCTACTACTAATTATCTATACTAATATTTAAACCAGTGGCACTTTGCCACTGGCCTTGCTGCTGTCGCCGCTACCTTTGTCGTCACCGCCGCCCTTGCCGCCACTGCCGTCGCCCTTGCCGTCGCCGTCGCTGTCATTGCCGCTGTCACCTCCATCGCCGTCGTTGCCCTCGTCGTCGCCGTCACCGCCGCTCTCCTCCTCGGACGAGTCGGAGGAGTTCTCCTTGTCCGAGGAGATCTCCGACTCATCCGAGCCCTCGAGCCCGGAGCGCTTGATGGCTCGGATGTGCGTCCACACCTCGGCAGTGATCCCCTGGGAATCGTCCGAGTCATCGGACGACACTGAGGGAGAGGCGTAGACCGGCCACCCCTCGGACTCAGAATAAAACTCCTCCTCCAAGTACTCGGAGTCACCAAAGTCCTCCGAGGGGGACTTGGCTCGCGCTTCCGCTTGTCACCGGAGTGGTGCGACGAACTTCCACCCTTCTTGTTCTTACCCATGGCCGGTTGGAAGAGAAGAGAGAAGTGGAAAAATAAGCAACAAACGGCCAGGAGATGTGTGAAGACACCAGCGAGGCAGGCAGTCCATTTGTAGAGGTTGGAGGCAACCGCTCATCTCCTACCATGGTCACCGAACAGTCGCAAGTATTCAATAAGCAATTCAAATCGTCTGAAAACAAGTCAAGCAGCAGATGCCGTTTCACGTAACACGACACCATTTGGACTGAGGTCAACTGCTTGGACGATATGATTACACCCCGCGGTCATGTCAAGTTACTACTCAAGGGCAGTTTGCTAAACGCTCGGCGTACCAAGCCGTCCCTTGGTTACACCCATTAGGGAGGGGACGTCCAGGAATTTCAATAGATTTTCCCAAGCAGTCACATCCATATAGTATACGCAATGAATGTATCAAGACAGAAGAAAGATATCAATGGAGATCGGAGGAAAGCCAAATATAGCTACTGAAGTACAAGTCTAATCAACAGAAGCATTGAAGCACAAAGTGAAATGAAGACCAGCCAAGAGCCATCTACCAAACGTCCAATCTGTCGACGATCAAATAAATTTCAAACCTAACAGGACATGGGCAGATCATGCTGTTATTCTCTAAAATAGGAAATGAAGACAACATGTTGATCTCTAAAGCATAAGCTAATGATATAATGCTGAGTTCTAAGGCATGAGATGAAGATAAGATAATAACTTTTGAAAGCATGAGATGAAGACCTTTGAGTGGATTATTTTCAGTAATCCACTCAAAGCTCAAAGGCTACACCCATTGGGTGCACCTCCTCAACCCCTAAAGACAGAATGTTGATCTCTAAAGCATGGACCGATGATGAAATGCTGATTTCTAAGGCACAAGATGAAGATCAACCAATGATTTCTAAAAAGCATAAGATGAAGACCTTTGAGTGGGTTATTTTCAGTAATCCACTCAAAGCTCGAGGGCTACACCCATTGGGTGCACCTCCAGTGCACCCAATGAATCCTCAACCCCTACAGACAAAATGTTGATCTCTAAAGCATAAGCTGGTAACCGAGCACTGATTTCTGAAGTATAAAGTAAACATCATTGGAAGAGCTGAAGAAGGATAACAGAAGCTTGTTTTTACTGGGTTGATTAGAGTTCAGAAGCAACAATTCGAAAGGTGTACTTTCAGAGCACCCACTACCTAAAATCAAAACCACAAGCTGGACCTAGAATCTTTGGGCCGATTATTTCAAAATCAACTCAAAGATTGGGGGCTTGTGGGGGACAGATATCCCTTGGGTCCACTAGAAGGCTAGAAGGCCTCGCAAAAGGCTTTGGGCCCATTACTTCGCAAGGCCATCCCTTCGTGGACCAGGGGAGGAATCACTGGCGGAATGGATCGTCGCAAGATTGGATAGACTCGAGCCCAAACGTCTCATCAGGTTTAAGCATTATCCACAGTATTGATTCGATTCTCCCACGCAGCGCCCTCATACGTCGGAACTAAATCAGGATAAGTCGGCATGATTATAGGAAGATAAGTTCAGTTGGTTCACTATTACTTAGGAGCACATAGTTATCATACCTGCATGTAACGCCCCACGGTCGAGTATATAAGGCCTAGGGGGCACCCGTTCAAAAAAAAGGTCACTCATTAGCCATCTATTCCATTCTCTAGCATCCATCGTACTAGAGAATCCCTCTGTAACCTACCACATAAAGATCCACACCAGGAGGTAGGGTGTTACGCCTCTCTAAGCGGCCCGAACCTGTATAAAATTGTCCATCATCTCTCGTGCACCTAGCACGCACCATCGAGCTATAGTCGGTAACACTGTCCTAACCAAAATCACCTCGAGGGGTAACCCCAGGTGTGCGGTTGGGTCCCAAACACCGACAGGTGCATACTCATCTGAGCAAAAATTTATTAGAGGCGATCCTGAAGGAATCATCGAATGGATCGGCAAAGAAGCTGAAGCCTTTAACGAGATCCTTAGCGACCGTGGTGATTTCTATGCCTTTGCCGGTGCTAGAGGGGTTACAACAATTTTAGAAAAATCTGGCTATGAACATGTTAAAGCTGCAACCCAGATGGAGGCTGTCTCTACTGTAGAGAACACGAAGGATCCCTCGACTGAGGCTACTCTGATGGGTGGGAAATTCTACTCCGACGTTTGGATGAAAGGCGTCCGAGAATTAGCCGACGAAGCTATAAAGAAGAAAGAGAAAGAATCCTATGAGGCCCAAGAAGAAGCTAAGCGAGCCGAAGAGGCTGCTGAGTGCGCAAGGCGCATAAGTATTTTAATTGTTTCATAGCTTCAGTATTTTTCCTAGCTTCGGATTAACAACTTATTACTTTTACTGTAGCTGAACTTTCACCGCCACCCGAGCCCTATGATCCTGAAGCCAATCCAGCCATGAAGGCGGCACTAGAAACCATAAGAATTGTCGAAGAAGCTATTGACGAAGCTGTCAACAAACTTCTGAACGAAGCTGCCGAGAAAATTTTAAAGGAAGACTAGATTTTCGTGTAGTTAAGAAATGTAACATTTGGGAAATGTAATATTCGTACACAAGTTAAACATTGTATATCCGTATGTGTATTAATGTAATATAATTCTTTGCGATGCATGAAATTTGCGTACATACCATTTTTGAGCCTTTGGCGAAAAAAACACCTTCCCTTCTTTTCATGCTTCGTAAAGAAAAAACCCTTATATAGCACAACTATTGTATGATATTGTTGACGAAAATTTTCCTGGCGTGTAAGATTATAATTGCCGAAGGTGTACTTTGTGCTCTAGCACACTGCTTCATTCGTCGTATATTTTGAAAGAAGGGACTTTCTTTCTGCACAATCTTGCTGCTGATGCAACATGATGTATGATGTAATGCTATGCGGAATGAAGCGATGATATGATGCAGCATGATGTTTATGTCGAAGACACATACCCACACGGAAACACTCCCAGACTCTGCATCCCCTTATTAGGGACATCTTTTGAGTCTCTTCACCTTATATTCGGTGGCATTTAAGCTCTGCATCCCCTTAGGAATGACTTTGGAGCTTCTTCACCTTCTATTTCGGTGGCATTTAAGCTCTGCATCCCCTTAGGAATGACTTTGGAGCTTCTTCACCTTCTATTTCGGTGGTATTTTAGCTCTGCATTCCCTTAGGAATGACTTTTGAGCTTCGGAACTTACTCTGCGTTCCCTTAGGAACGACTTTTGTAGCTTCGGGACTTACTCTGCGCTCCCTTAGGAACGACTTTTGTAGCTTCGGAACTTACTCTGCTTTCCCTTAGGAACGACTTTTGTAGCTTCAGAAATATTGTTTAAGGGGATGCGTTCCACACTCGATGATGTGACCACAATATTATTACATCAGATTGAAGATTAAACTTCTTTAAATTGTTTTTCATGCGAGAAGATAAAATGGCACAAAAGGAAGATACACCAGGTTAGGATATTCTTTAGTAAATATGCTTCGACTCTGGCACAGTGTTGTTGACTGTGCAAGTTTCGGACTCCTCCCGAAAGTCGCGCTGTTGCTGAGCGTGGTGATGCCCTTCTGGCTGTTGGCTGTGAGCAAGAGTAGGTGGTAGCGGTGGTGGTGATGGCAACTAAGCCCAAGAAGCTTGGGAATGGCTTGCCGAAGCAATGGAGGTAGTAGGCTGTTGATTGCCTACATATTCTGGGACGTAGGGAGAGTAACACGAAGCAGTGTGGAGGACTTGCTTCGGCTGAGTCTGCCGTGCTTGAGCTTTAGCAATTTCATTCTGCTTCTGAATAACATGACATGACCTTGTTGTATGGCCCTTGTCCTCACCACAAAAAAGGCAGTATATCTTTCGGGGTTGATTGCTAAATCTTCCACCATTAAAACTTCTTCCTCCTCTGCCTCTGGGAGCTGGTGGTCTGAAGGAGGTCTGTTGCATGCTCTAAGCCTGAGAGCTAGGATGGCTATGCTGAGCATTGCTAGCTCTGTCATCATTGGTGTTGGACTTGTGGATTGATCGGACGTGCCTGGGTGAAGTCTTCCTTGGAAGCCCCTGGTCATCTCAGAAAACATGTAGGCCTCCTCCCTTCTTTGGCGAAAATCGTTGTCAGCCCGGATGTATTCATCCATCTTCTAGAGAAGCTTCTCTAGGGTTTGTGGAGGCTTCCTAGCAAAATACCGAGTTGTAGGTTTGGGCCGAAGCCCCTTGACCATGGCCTCAATGACAATTTCATTGGGCACTGTGGGCGGTTGTGCTCTTAAGCGCAAGAACCTTCGGACATACGCCTGAAGGTATTCCTCATGGTCCTGTGTACATTGAAACAAAGCTTGAGCTGTGACTGGCTTCGTCTGAAAACCCTAAAAGCTAGTGATTAGCATGTCCTTGAGCTTTTGCCACGACGTAATTGTCCCTGGCCGGAGAGAAGAGTACCAAGTTTGGGCCACATTTCGAACTGCCATGACAAAGAACTTTGCCTTGACAGCAGCATTACCCCCATACGAAGATATTGTCGCTTCGTAACTCATCAAGAATTGCTTAGGGTCCGAGTGCCCATCATACATGGGCAACTGAGGTGGCTTGTAAGATTGCAGCCAAGGTATAGCCTGCAATTCTGCTGCCAGAGGAGAAGTATTATCAAAAGTAAAGCTATCATGATGGAAGTCGTAAAACCATTCATCCTCATTGAATGGGCTCTCCTGACGAAGCTCTCTGTGCTGAGGCCTTTGATCATGATCATCTTGGGTAAGATGTCGCATTTCTTTGGTGGCTTCATCGATCTTCTTCTGAAGGTCGGCCAGCCGGGCCATCTTCTCCTTTTTCCTTTGCACCTGCTGATGAATGACTTCCAGGTTTCTGATCTCCTGGTCCAACTCCTCCTCCTAAAGTGTTGGGCTGGTAGCCTTCCTTTTCTGGCTTCTGGCTTCTTAGAGAGAGATCATATCCTGGTTTGTGTCTAATGGTTGCAGTGCAGCCCCTGGCGCCACTGCCTTCTTTGGCGGCATGACGAAGGTTGATGGTTTTTCGAAGGTCGTAGAAGTGGGTACACCGAAGGTGGGCACCAATGTTGGTCCTTGTTCTCAAATGCTATACATCAAGAACAAAGCAACACAATTGTTAATGATAAAAGACCTTCATCCTTCAAAGCATTATCTCCCTTGTGATAAAATGATCTTCAGACGAAGGTCATGAAGGACGTCCCTTCGTTGTCACAATGAACAAGTATAAATAGGGATATATGAAACACAGAAGATTATAAATAATCATTACGAATCATCAGATTATTTATATTCCCTTTTTTATAAACATAAATAAACATTATTAAGATCAAAATTACATTGGTACCTTCGGTTTGTCAGAAGGCGTGAACATGAAAGTGATGCGAGAGCTTTTTCAGTACAGCGTGAACAGTACGGTGTTACTGTTCATCTATTTATAGGTACGAGACGCAGCTCGGACAAAATTACATTCATGTCCCTAACTTTTACTGTTAACAATAAGGCAAACTATTAAGGGCTAAGTAGTCTTTTCTCCTTTAGGTTGGTTCTATCTTCCACCTTCGTCGTTGTGCTAAGCCGAAGCTTCTTCGGCCACAGCTTCGGTGCCTGTTCATCCTGTTCCTGGGTTATATCTTCATATCACACATGCTTTCATCCCGAAGTTGAAGTCTCCTATATCAGTCTCACACAAACATGTTAATCATGTTTTTGAGGACCTTTGGAAGAGGAAGGCCCCCAACATAAAGCATGAGATGAAGACCTTTGAATGGATTACTTCCAAAATCCACTCAAAGCTCAGGAGCTACACCCATTGGGTGCACCTTCAGTGCACCCAATAGTTTTTAGTCCCATAGAGGCAAAATGCTTATTTCTAAGGCATAAGATGAAGACAAAATGTTGATTTCTAAAGCATAAAGCGAAGACCTTTGAATGGATTATTTCCAAAATCCACTCAAAGCTCGGGGGCTTGTGGGGGACAGATATCCCCCGGGTCCACCAGAGAGCTAAAAGGCCTCGCATGGGGCCTCGGGCAAGTCACCTCGCAGGGCCTTCCCTTCATGGGCCGAGCAAGAATTACTGGCAGAATGGGCCGACCTGAGGAGGAATCTAACTCAGGACGGGGCAGCCTGTCAGTTCATGCACTATCCACAGCAACCACTCGACTTTCTCGCGTGTGGCGTCCTTGAATATCGGGACGGGTTAGGGATAAGTTGACAGGATTGTAGGAAGTTCTGTTCAATCAGTTCACTATTATCTAGGGGATATACATCCACTCATGTACGCGAGGTGTGCCCTACAGTTGGATATATAAGGCCAGGGGGTACCCTTCCATTTCAATGAACCATCTACCTATCTCATTAGCTTTTCTCCATTACAGAGATTTCACTTGTAACCCACCACATAAAGATCTACACCAGGAAGTGGGGTGTTACGCCTCTCCAAGCGGCCCGAACCTGTAGAAAATCGCGTGCCTATCTCTCTTGCACCTAGCACAAACTATTGAGCTATAGTCAACAACACCATCATACCCAAAAGCACCACAAGGGGTAACCCTGGGTGTGCAGTCGGGCTCTAGACACTGACAGTGAGAGACTCCAACTTGTGGAGATTCCTCACAAACGGGAAAATACTATAAGGAAGACAATTGTGGTTCTCAAGTTTGATATCAAGATCACTTGGGAGGGGTTTGTAAGGAAAATGAACCCTGGGCCATTTGGCTCAATAGGTTTTGGTGTTTGATTATCAACATAATTTGTGAACTAATGTGTGTGCTAGTGTTTGTGTTTATAGTTCACACGATGCTAAAGTTACTTGGACCAAGGCATTGAGGAAAGCAACACCTCAAAAGAAGACATTATGAAGATCAAGTGAAGTCCAAGAAACGAAGGAAGTGTTGCCACGGCGAACTGTCTTGTTTGGAGCACCGGATTGTTCGGTGCCACACGCCGGATTGTTCGGTGCAGAACAGTAGCCCAACGGCTAGTTCTAAGTGGCACTGGTGGAGAGAAGCCACCGGACTGTCCGATGTGAAAGCCTACAGCGCCAACGGTCACCTGCGGTGTCAGTCCAACGGCTAGGCGCACCGGACAGGGGCATTGGACTGTCTGGTGACCTCACCGGACTGTCCGGTGTGCCGTAGAGAGCAACAACTTTTCTCCAACAGCTAGAATTGTGTTGGGGCCTATAAATACCACCCAAACCAGCCATTTCAAGGTGTGGGGGCCCAAGCAACATACCAACAGGGATGGACCCAGTGGGTGGTCCATATGGGCCATGGCACACCCTAAGATCATATAAGGTTAGTTAATATAGTGGTGTAAGTACTATCTTTTGAACTTGGCAGTCAAGGTTCGAATCTTTATGATCTCTATTTTTTCTTGTTTTGATATTTTTTTCTGGCACACCCTAAGCGTAGCAGCTAGGTCCTCTACCGCATACCAAGGCATATAGTAGACATTTCCAAGTGCTCATACACCCAAGTGCTTAATAGAATCATTTGGTGATTAGAGTAGGTGCTTTGTGAAGTGCTCAGGTTAGTTAGACCGCATTAGCGCTTGCTCTATGAGAATCCTAGTTAGTTGAGTGAGTTTAGAAAAACCACACAACCCCTCGGCTCTTGCGTGAGCCGTTATAATTGTAGCGAGTGGGGCAAGAGTCTTGCGAGACCGTGACAACCGCGTTTGTGTCACGGTCGCCACCGTGTACTAGAGGGAATGAGTCCCGCGATGTTTTCGGCCGGAAGCTTGATAGTGGAGATGGCGGGGAGCGTCTGAGAGGAGCCGGAAGTGGAGCACCACTTGCATGTGGAGAAGGCCTGTGACTCTCTACGGAGTTACTCGACCGTGGTGCTTGGCCCTCGCGTGGGCTTCCCTTTGCATAGGGGCACCAACGAGGATTAGTCGGGACCTTGCGTGGTTCCGGATACCTCGGTAAAAATACCGACATCATCCATGAGAGTTTGCATCTCTACCTTGCTCTTTAACTTCCACATTTATATTAAGCATTTAAGTTTCAATCTTGTCTTTATACCTATATTGTTTAGGATTGAAATTAGCCATTGCGGTAGAGATAGCAACATTTAGACAAAACCTAGTTTGCACATTCTAGTTTGGTTATTTGCATAGGTTTTGCTCTAGGGATTTATTTGTGGCCTAGCTTAGAGAAAGTTTTAGAAGTCCTAATTCACCCCCTCTTAGGCGTCACCTATTTCCTTCAGGGTTGAGTGCAACCCTGGTCCATTGGGACACCACAACGTGGAGGTAGGCATGGACCAAACCATGGGATAAATTGATGTGTCTCATTGTTTACTTTCTTTCATTGCGATTTTGTTCTTCTAAGCTCTACACTTCACTTTCATTACTGCTCTAATTTCAATACACATCTTGTGAGAGCAATTAAGTGAAGAGATTCTCCTTCTATTCTTAATTGAACTTGGTTTTATATTTCACTAACCCCATTTATAGACCATGTTTGTTCTTTTAGTTAAGTATTATTGCAGGATCACCTATTCACCCCCCTCTAGGTGCTCTCAATTGGTATCAGAGCCATTTTTCATCAAGGGACTAACCGTCCGAAGAGATGGATCCAAAAGGAAAGGGGAAGGTGACCGACGAGAAGGAGAAGGAGATCCTCCTCGGTGACAAGGAAGGAGAGAGCGTCGACTCCGGGTACGGCAAGACCAAGAAGGACGGGAAGAAGAAGTGCATCAAGAAGACAGTGTACTACGACGGTGATGTTTCTTCATCTTCACCAAAGGAGGACGATGATGACTCTTCTTTCAATAAAAAGATGGTTAAACAAAACTACTCTTTTGATTATTCCCGCATTTTGTACAACTCCAATGCTCATTTATTATCTATTCCTCTTGGTAAGCCCCCTCATTTTGATGGGGAAGATTATTCTTTTTGGAGTTATAAAATGCGTAGTCATCTATTTTCTCTTCATCCGAGCATTTGTGAAGTAGTAGAAAATGGAATGCATTTTGATAGTATTGGTGATGCTATTTATATTCATGAGCAAATTCATAAAAATGCATAGGCCACTAGTCTGCTTTTAACATCTCTATGTAGGGATGAATATAACAAAGTTAGTGGCTTGGACAATACAAGGAGATATTGGACACCCTCAAAATCTCTCACGAAGAAAACAACACCACAATGATCACTAAGATGGAGTTGGTGGAAGGTGAGCTAGGGAGGTTTGCCATGAAGAGGGGTGAGGAGCCAACTAATACGTATAACAGGCTCAAGGCCCTAGTGAACAAGATCCAAAGCCTTGAGAGTACAAGATGGATGGATCATGACGTTGTGCGCCTTATGCTAAGGTCATTTACTGTTATTGATCCTCATCTTGTAAATCTTATTCATGAAAACCCTAGGTATACCAAAATACCGCGCGAAGAAATTCTTGGTAAGTGTGTGAGTGGACACATGATGGTAAAGGAAGCAAGGTACGTCGACGACATTGCCAACGGACCTCTCCCTCTCTACGAGCTGCAACCTGTTGCACTTAAAGCAACTACCAACAAGGAGGTGCTACAACGTGGCGTAAGTTGAGGCGGCTGGGCTTAATGAGGACGAGATGGCACTCCTGATCAAGCGCTTCAAGACCACCTTGAAGGGACGCAAGGACTACCCCAGCAAGAACAAACCAAGGGGAAAGCGTTCATGCTTCAAATGTGGTAAGTCCAATCATTTTATTGCTCAATGTCCCAATAATGAGAATGACCAGTACCAAGACAAGAAAGGGAAGAAAGAGAATAAGTTCTATAGAAATAAGAAGGGCGAGGCACACATTGGCAAGGAATGGGACTCAGATTGCTCTTCATCCAACTCCGACGATAAAGGACTTATCGCCTCTGCCTTCAACAAGTCTTATCTCTTCCACAACGAGCGACACACATTCCTTATGGCTAAGGAAAAGAATGTATGTACACATGATACTCCTAATTACACTTACAGTGATGAGGGATATAATGATGATGTAGATTATAACAATCTTTTTAAGGGCCTTGATAGATCTGAAGTAGACAAAATTAATGAATTAATTGATGCCCTTAATGAAAAGGATAGGTTGCTAGAAAAGCAAGAGGATTTGATTTATGAGGAACATGATAAAGTTGTATAAATTGAAAAATCTTTTGCTTTAGAAGTAGAGAAGAATGAAAGGCTTGTGTGTGATTTATCTTCTAGCCTAAAAATGCAAATAATGATTTAAACGCTAGAATAGAAAAGTTAAATGCATCTAGTTCTTCTTTGGAGCATGTTTTAATTTCTATTAAATGTAAAGATCATGCCTATACTATTGCAAAATTGAATGATGAAATTGTTCAACTAAATGTGCAACTTAAAACCTATAAGAATGAAGTAGAAAAAGTTAAATTTGTTAGGGATGCCTTCACCATCGGTAGACATCCCTCCATTAAGGATGGTCTTGGTTTCCAAAAGGGAACCAAGGACACGAAGAGCCAAAAGGCCACCAACTTCACTAGGGAGAAGGGAAAGGCGCCTATGGCTAGTAGCTCACATTCTTTTCATGAAAAGAAGAACCATGCTTATTTATATTCTCATGTTAAGAATGTTTCTCATAATACTCGTAATGTTCATCATGATGTAGTTCCTATGCTCATAGTAGAAGTAGACCTAGGCGCCATGCATCTCATGTTGTTTCTCACGCGCCTAAGAATAGGAATGCATCTCATGGTCCTTCTATTATATTTTGTATTATTGATGCTTCCTATGTAATTTATTGTAAGAATGATAAAATTATTGCTATGTGTTGGGGACTTGTTCTCAAATGCTAAGAGTTAAGAACAAGGCAACATAAAAAGTGTTAAATGTTAAATTCCTTCGTCCTTATAAACATTATGCCCTTTCGGATATAATGAATTCCGGACGAAGGTTACGAAGGAAAAGACCTTCGTAAGAGCGATAGATGGTAAAAAAGAACACATATATGAAACATGAATAATGATATGAATATTATCATCAACTTATTTTTATTACCAAATTCATAAAGACAAATTATAAATGTACCTTCAGATTGATGAAAAGTAAAGGTACAGACGTGATGCAAAAAGCGTATGCCAAGTCAGCCTGAACAGTACGGGAGTACTGTTCATCTATTTATAGGCACGGGACGCAGCCCATGTAAAATTACATTGATGCCCTTTACATATATCAATAACTCTATAGCAACTCTTCAAGGTTTAATTTGGCTTTTCATCTTTAAGTCGGTTCCTCTTTTCTACCGTCATGCCGAAGCTTTTCTGCACATAGCTTCGTGATCGTCTTATCCTTCGTCGTGGTCGCTTTCCATCCCAGCCAAGCTTCGTCTTAACCATGCTCTTGTATACCCGCAACCTGACTCCGAAGATACCTGTTCACATGTTTCACTCGGAAAACATTGTCAAATCATGTTTTTGAGGACCTTCGGAAGCCGAAGGCCCCCAACAGTAGCCCCTCACAATATTAATTTACTGTAATGATAGATTCATATTCCGACATGGACGAAGGCTTTAAGTCGAAGGTCCAAAAAAACACCTTCCTTCTGCTAGAATAGCAGCAGCCACTGACAAGCGGGACCCTCTAGTTTTCAACGTGCTAGTTGTATAAATAAGAGCTCAGCACCAGCCTATTTGGCACGCTCCCTTGCCACTTGCTTTCGCTCACCCAACTTTTAGCCTGCACGCAATAGCACTTGCTTGGTTTTAAATTTTTAAGCTTCGGTTTCAAGTGCGCTTTGTCAGCATTTGCGAAGATGTCTGAAGATAAGAAAGTTGTTGGTGCTTCAAAGCTAAGCCTTTCTGAGGAGATGCACCTGGGCTTTCTTGAATCAATGTTAAAGACTAATACAGAGAAGATTACCAGGGAGATTTTGGAGGGTTTATCTGAAGATACTGGCGACAGTGAAAGTTACGATGTGGATAGTGGCGGTGAAGATTCCGAAGATCGACCCTGGCGACCAAGCCATGCAGTTTTTAGTAAATCGAGTATTAAAGAAAATCATCTTGTCAATATGTGGGGCAGATATTTTCGGGACTTGTCTATTGTGAGGGCTGACGAAGGAGAGAAGACTTGCCCGACTCCCGAAGAAAATGAAGTCGTGATATTCCGAAGCTTCTTAAAAGCTGGATTACGATTTCCCTTGAGCAGGTTTGTCGTGGAAATACTGAAGATATTTGAAATCTACCTTCATCATCTTACTCCCGAAGCAATCATGAGGATGGGCATTTTGTGTGGGACGCGAGGATCCAAGGTTTGGAACCTAATGCAAAAAGCTTCTGCAACATACATGAGTTATTGTATGAGACAAAACCCTAGGGCAAAGAGCAGTATCACAACAATTTCGGCTGCTACAGCTTTGGCGCTCGGTCTGGGTCAAGCTGCCCTGTGCCAACCTTTCGAAAGAGGTGGCCCGGTGACTGGATGACTGAATGGTTTTATGTGAAAAATGACTTGAAATCACGTGAAGATGTCAAGGGTATCATTATGCGCCCTATCTGGCAACGCTTCGGCCTCCGGAAGCCGAAAGTGGAAATGAATGAAGCAGCCGAAGAATGCTAGGGAGCCTTCGGCGTGGTTTGCTCTTTTATTGGGACAAGGGATTTGGTCCAAGAGCATATTGCCTTCAGAATATGGCCACTTGTAGAAAAGTGGGAAATGCCGAAGGAGACCGTCAAGGAACCTGACGAAGGTGGACTAGTTAGGCTAAAATACACATTCAAATACGGAGATAAGTTTGTTGAGCCAGATGATGACTGGTTAAAGAGTATTGAGGCCATAAGTGACGAATTGCTTGGAGTGTACTCGAAGGCCGAAGATAGTGCATTATCAGCGGCCTTCGGAGGCCGAAAGAAGAAGAGACTTAACCGAGTATTTGATGCAATTGGGTTTGTCAACCCCGACTACCATTACCCAGCGCGGGGTCAAAAAAGAAAGAATACTTCTTCTGCAAAGGAAATTGCTTCAGCTGTTCCTAGCGAGCCAGCACCGAAGAGAAAAAAGGTAAAGGTTCTCACACACCGGCCACGTTTTATTGAACCGGCCACAGTGCCTGAATTTATTGGTGAGACCTCTTCGGCCACCGAAGCTAAAGAACCACCTCCAGTGCCAAAAATTGAAGAAATGGTCGAAGCACCATCAACAGAAAAAACAGAAAAACCGAGGACTAAAGAAACAAAATCATTAGAAATTTTAAGTCCTTCAGCAAAAATTGAGACAGCAAAAAACCAAAAGGGCCCAACGGTGACCCCGAAAAGAAAAAGGATGGTTAATGTTCTAGATGTTTTGGAGACAATTAAGTCGTCAAGCACAACTCCGAAGAAAATTGTTAAAACTTCCGAAGTGCAAACTGAAGTCTTTGTTGCCGAAGCACCAAAGCAACAATCTAAGACTGAAGCTGGGCCTTCAGAGCCCACCAAGGTAAAATCCTTGGAAGCCGAAGAAGCAAAAATGACAGAGCCGATTTTAGTTGAAGAAACTGGCACTGCTGCCCCCGAAGCATCCTCCAAAGCCCTCGATTATATTGTTCGACATGCTTCGGGAAAAAGATTATCTGAAGAAGAGATTTTTGAAGCTAATCACTATGCCCAAGACCTGAGGTATCCAAAAGGGGCCTTAGTATTCAATGGCACAGACGAAGACGACTTCTTATACTGTCTCCCAGATAACAAGGAATTATCCGTCTGCCGGGAGATGGCTAGAAGCATGGGGTTCCCGAAGCTTGAAGCTGGCCTCTGCGCCATGACGAAGGACGATCTTGCGGATAGCCTTGCATACAATAGTCTGAAGGTACAAAAATTGTGAATTTTGAAGTTTATGAATTTTGAATTAGTCTTTTGTTCTTATGTTAATCCATTCATTCTTTTGAATAGGGCTTAATACTCAGCAATGCCTTAAGGGCACAAAAGAATGCTGAAGATGAGAGCTGCACTATTGCTCTCAATAACCTTCAAACAGAGGTTATCAAGCTAAGAAACGAAGCCTTGGAAAAGGACAAAATTCTACTTACATTGGTGGATAAGATAAAGGAAGACGAAGCTACTTCTAAAGCTCAGGGCGAAGCTCAGAAGCACGAAATTGAAGATCTTCGGAAACAATTAGCTCGAGCTAAAGAAGAACGCATACTTGAAGAAACGAAGCGAGAACTTAGCGATCAATGGGCAAATCATTTAGAAGGAACCGTTGAAGAGCTTCGTTCATCCAAGAAAAGGTGCTATGACAAATCTATAGGATGCGTTAATAAAATAAAAGCTAGCTTCGCCAGCGTTGGCGCGTTCTCGAGCGAGGAAAACTTCACAAGGGGTAACCCCGAAGGCCCAATCGAATGGATTAATCATGAAGCTGAGGCCTTTGAGGAAATTTTGAATAGCCGTGGAGACATATGTGCTTTTTCGGGTGCCAGGGGGATTGCTACTATTTTGGAGAGGAAAGGCTGCGAGCATGTGAAAGTTTTAGCACAATCCGAAACTGCCTTATCCTCCGAAGATATAAAAGACCCCTCGGCCGAAGCTAGCATGGTTGGTGGAAAATTTTTCACCGACATCTGGGATAATGGTGGCCGGGAAATGGCCCAAGAGATTATTCAAAAAAGCGAAAAAGGCATCCATGATGCTAGAAAAGTAGCAGAGGCTGCTGAGAAAAGCGCAGAGCCCGAAGGGCAAATAGGTATTAACTAGTGGTTTTTGTCTCTTTGTTGTAATTTTTTGATTTCAAACTTGTTGACGGTTTGTAATAGTAATAAGTCTATATCTACTCTTCCCTCAGAACCTGCTGAATCATCTGCGGGCCCCCACACGAAGGGGGATGACGAAATTAGACAAATGGTCGAAGCCATCATGGATAAAGTTGTTGATCAGCTACTAAATGAAGCTGCAGATGTAGTTCTAAGGGAAGATTAAATGCTGCTGTAAAAACATTTAGAATATAATATTTGTTGAGAAACATGTGTAATATATTAACTATTTATTGTTCTATTCTTTACGATGCATGAAACTTCATATACATACCGTTTTTGAGCCTTCGGCGAAAAAACACCTTCCCTTCTTTTCATGCTTCGTTAATAATATCCATATTTTCATAAAACATCTGATCTTCGCAAAATCAATAACCGATAAATCTTTTCATTTCGGAGTTTGACGAAGGTATGCTTCTTCAAAATTTACTTTTTCGTGCCTTGGCACTGTTTCTTCGGAACAATCTCCAAATATCAACATTGATCCCCTTCTTGCGTCATTGATGCAACATGATGTATGATGTTATGCTATGCAAATGATGTGATGATGTGATGTTATGCAAAATGATATTTGCCAAAGGTCGACATTTATTTTTCACTGCAAGCCTCCCTTAGGAGCTTCTTCGCCTTTTACTTCAGCGGAATCAGCGTTTATTTTTCGCTGTAAGCCTCCCTTAGGAGCTTCTTCGCCTTTTACTTTCAGCGGAATCAGCGTTTATTTTTTGCTGTAAGCCTCCCTTAGGAGCTTCTTCGCCTTTTACTTTCAGCGGAATCAGCGTTTATTTTTCGCTGTAAGCTCTGCATTCCCTTCGGAACGACTTTTGAGCAGAAAACTTACACTGCGCTCCCTTAGGAACGACTTTTGAGCGGAAAACTTACACTGCGCTCCCTTAGGAACGACTTTTGCTGCTTCGAAGAATTGCACTGTATTTCTTAGAACAAATTTTTGATAATTCGAAGATCCTTCTTGCCACCATAAATTCTTATGTTTCGGCAACTTAAGCCTATGGAGAAGACATATTTTTATTATGACAGAGAACGAAACTGTTACAAGAGATTAAAAGACGATAAAAAGCACTTAAACTTCCCATAATTGTTCCTTATTAAAAAGAAAGTAAGACTGAAATGCGAATAATGCGAAAATCCGCTGTCGAGGTAGGATATTTATCAGTAAATATGGTTCGACTCCGGCACAGTGCTATTGACTGTGCGAGCTTCGGACTCCTCTCTGAAGTCCCGCTGAAGATGAGTGTGCTGACTCCCTTCTGGCTGCTGACCTCGTTGCATTGGTGGTGGCGGTGGAGGCTGTTGCCAAGATGCTTGGGATTGACTTGCCGAAGCAACAGAAGCTGCAGGGTGATTGCCTACATATTCTGGAATGTAAGGCGAATGCTACGAAGCAGTATGCATGACCTACTTCGGCTGGCTCTGTTGCGCTGCAGCTTCTGCTAGCTCCTTTTGCTTCTGGATGGTAACATGGCACATCCTGGTGGTATGGCCCTTGCCTTCACCACAGAATAGGCAGTAAATTTTTCTTGGTTGATCTCCAAATCTTCCCCCGAAGCCCCTGGTGCCTCTACCCCTTGGCGCTGGCGGCCGGAAAGAGCTTTGTTGTTGCCCCGAAGCTTGCGAGGAGCACTGTGGCCTTTGCTGTTGACTCCCTTTGTCATCACTTTGAGTAGAATTGTGAATTGACCTGACGTGCCTCGGATGGAATCTTCCTCCGAAGCCCCTGGTCATTTTAGAGAACCTGAATGCTTCCTCCCTTCTTTGGCGAAAATCGTTGTCAGCTCGAATATACTCATCCATCTTCTGGAGCAACTTCTCCAAAGTTTGAGGAGGCTTTCTGGCAAAGTACTGAGCTGAAGGTCCTGGCCGAAGCCCCTTGATCATTGCCTCAATGACAATTTCATTGGGCACTGTTGGTGCCTGTGCCCTCAGACACAGGAACCTTCGGACATATGCCTGAAGATATTCTTCGTGGTCCTGGGTGCACTAGAATAAAGCTTGGGCAGTAACTGGCTTCGTTTGAAACCCTTGGAAGCTGGTTATCAACATGTCCTTTAGCTTTTGCCATGAAGTGATTGTCTCTGCCGAAGAGAGGAGTACCAGGTTTGTGCAACACTCCTGACAGCCATGACGAAAGACTTTGCCATGACCGTCGTGTTGCCACCATACGAAGATATGGTTGCTTCATAGCTCATCAAGAATTGCTTCGGGTCTGAATGACCGTCGTACATGGGGAGCTGAGGTGGCTTGTAAGACTATGGCCAAGGTGTAGCCTGCAGTTCTGTTGATAGGGGAGAAGTATCATCAAAAGCAAAATTTCCATGATGGAGATCTTCATACCAGTCGCCCTCGTTGTAGAAGCCCTCATGATGAAGCTCTCTGCGCGGGGGCCTTTGGTTCTGGTCATCTTGAGCAAGATGTCGAAGCTCTTCAGAGGCTTCATCTATCTGCCTTTGAAGATCAGCTAGACGAGCCATCTTTTCCTTCTTCCGTTGGACCTGTTGATGGAGCATCTCCAAATTTTGGATTTCTTGATCCAAGTCGTCTTCCGGAGGCGTTGGACTGGTGGCCTTCCTCTTCTGGCTTCGGGCCTCCGTAAAAGAAACGACATCCTGATTGGGGTCCAGCGACTGCAGAGTGGCAGCCCCTGTCGCTGAAGCTTTTTTCGGCGGCATGACGAAGGTGATGCTTGCCGAAGGTGTTCAAAACTCAAAAAATGGACGTGAGTTCACCGGAGGTGGGCGCCAATATTGGGGACTTGTTCTCAAATGCTAAGAGTTAAGAACAAGGCAACATAAAAAGTGTTAAATGTTAAATTCCTTCATCCTTATAAACATTATGCCCTTTCGGATATAATGAATTCCGGACGAAGGTTACGAAGGAAAAGACCTTCGTAAGATCGATAGATGGTAAAAAAGAACACATATATGAAACATGAATAATGATACGAATATTATCATCAACTTATTTTTATTACCAAATTCATAAAGACAAATTATAAATGTACCTTCAGATTGATGAAAAGTAAAGGTACAGACGTGATGCAAAAAGTGTATGCCAAGTCAGCCTGAACAGTACGGGAGTACTGTTCATCTATTTATAGGCACGGGACGCAGCCCATGTAAAATTACATTGATGCCCTTTACATATATCAATAACTCTATAGCAACTCTTCAAGGTTTAATTTGGCTTTTCATCTTTAAGTCGGTTCCTCTTTTCTGCCGTCATGCCGAAGCTTTTCTGCACATAGCTTCGTGATCGTCTTATCCTTCGTCGTGGTCGCTTTCCATCCTAGCCAAGCTTCGTCTTAACCATGCTCTTGTATACCCGCAACCTGACTCCGAAGATACCTGTTCACATGTTTCACTCGGAAAACAATGTCAAATGCAAGAGAGTTAAGACTTGCATTTGAGTCCCAAAGTCTTATGTAACTAACCTAAAAGGACCCAATACAAGTTGGGGACCTAAAGCCCAAGCCTAAATTCCTAGCAGGTTTATGCATCCAGGGGCTCAAGTTGGATCATTGATAGCGAATGCACAAACCACATGGTAGGGGAGGAGAAGATGTTCACCTCTTACGTCAAGCATAAGGATTCCCATGACACGATTATCTTTGGAGATGGGAACCAAGGCAAGGTAAAGGGGATAGGTAAAATAGCAATTATTACCGAGCATTCCATTTCAAATGTCTTTTTGGTAGAATCGCTTGGATATAATTTACTTTATGTTAGCCAGTTATGTCATATGGGATATAATTGTCTATTTACAAATGTTGATGTAACTGTATTTAGAAGAAGTGATGGTTCTTTAGCATTTAAAGGTGTATTTGATGGCAAGCTTTACTTAGTAGATTTTACTAAAGAGAATGCTGATCTAGATGCATATTTACTTGCTAAGACTAACATGGGTTGGCTCTGGCATCGTTGTCTAGCGCATGTTGGTATGAAGAACCTTCATAAGCTTCTAAAGGGAGAACATGTGTTACCGATGTCTGTTTTGAGAAACATAGACCTTATGCAGCATGCCAAAACAGGGAAAGTGCGAACAACTCATCCTAGCAAGAATGTGATGACAACGTCAAAACCATTAGAGCTCCTTTATATGGATCTCTTTGGGCCCGTTGCTTATCTTAGCCTCGGGGGGAGTAAGTATGGTCTTGTTATTATTGATGATTATTCCTGCTTCACTTGGGTATTCTTTCTATAGGATAAATCTGAAACCCAAGAAACTCTCAAGCACTTCTTAAGGCGGGCTCAAAATGAGTTTGAGCTAAAGGTGAAAAAGATAAGAACTAAGAAGCGATAACAGATCGAAATTCAAGAATCTTCAAGTGGAGAAATACCTTGAGGAGGAAGGCATCAAACATGAGTTCTCCGCTCCCTACACTCCACAACAAAATGGTGTAGCAGAGAGGAAGAACCGAACACTCATTGGTATGACAAGAACGCTACCTGGAGAATACAAGACGCCAGAGCGGTTTTGTTTAGAAGCCGTGAATACAGCCTGCAATGCCATAAACCGCCTCTACCTTCATCGCCTCATCAAGAAGACGACATATGAGCTTCTAATCATTAACAAACCCAGTGTTTCTCATTTTCGTGTATTTGTGCTAGAATTAGCCCATGTCACATGAGTCCTTCTACTGCCCTAGCCCACGAATTTGGAGAAATCCGACACACTGGTCCTTGGAGGATACGAAACAGTGTTCCATGAAGGGTCATATGGCTCCTAATAGGCTCCAGAGGCATACCAAAATTGCACCCCACTGTCATATAATACGAAGTGGGCCTTTCTAGCTCCCTAGGGGCAAAAAATATTTGGCCTCATGCACGGGTGGTGACATGCTGTGGCTTTGATGTGCCATAGGTGGGAGATGGCAATGTTGCTGAGGTAGGTAGAAAAACTGTGTATTTTGTGCAGCACGATGTCCTGCGCAGACGTATCCAAACAGTCTGGCCTAGGTGGCCGGACAGTCTGGTGTGACGTTAGACTATCTGGCATAAGGTTTCTAACAGTTAGCTATGCAACTAGCCGGTCCAAAGTTTGGCTAGGGAACTTCTCAAGCCGAGCCAAAATATAGTGAAGAAGTTTGGCT
This sequence comes from Zea luxurians, assembly GCA_029449295.1. Taxonomy (NCBI): domain Eukaryota; kingdom Viridiplantae; phylum Streptophyta; class Magnoliopsida; order Poales; family Poaceae; genus Zea; species Zea luxurians. The sequence continues at coordinate 16,664,933 of JAOPSE010000006.1, forward strand.
AAATGTGGCCAAACTTGGGCCAGTCTCGACCTCTCCGGATAGTCACCCGAGATGTGATCAAGCGAGTTAGAACTGTGCTCGGGCGAGTCAGAGACGCGCTCAGGCAAATCGTGTCTGGCTCAGGTGAGTCATGGCTGCCTCGGGCGGGACCCGACTGCCTCGGGCGAGTTGTGGCTTTGGGCGAGCTATGGCCTTAGGTGAGCTACTGTCTTGGACGTGTTGCTGCCTCGGGTGCATCATGCCCTCGGACGTGTTGTGGCCTTGGGTGAGTCGTGTCTAGTGTGCCATGCGACCGAAGGAGCACAACGATCGGCTCGGCTGATGAAGGAAACAGATCACTGATTGATAATCCAAGGGTAACTATGCATGGTACGCATGTTGTGCGAGGCTGGCTGGTGCCCGAGCACCACATTTTGAGGTCCCAAGACTTGGTGCAGGCAACCGAATTGAAGTAGGTGGGCCACCGAGGTGGGGAACATGGCTGAAAGGATCACGATGCCCAAGAGGGGGGTGAATTAGGCTTTTCTAAAATTCCAACAAAAGTTAAACCCTAAGCATGAGCCCAACTTCACCCAACTACTAGCAATAAGCAAATACTATTAAAAACAACAACCCTAAGTCATTACTACAAATACTAGCTAAGCAATTGCACAAAGTGAAATGCTCAAAGTAAATGCAAAATGTAAAGCAAGGGTAAGAAGACTCCTCCAATTTTTTTACCGAGGTATCGAAGAGTCGGCACTCTTTCCAAGTCCTCGTTGGAGCACCTGCACAAGGGTATCGCTCCCCCTTGGTCCTCACAAGAACCAAGTGCTCTCTATGAGATGATCCTTTGCCACTCCAGCGCGGTGGATCCCTCACGACCGCGTACAAACTTGAGTCGGGTCACCAGTAAGTGCTCCGGGGTGATCACCACACTTCAATCGCCACCAAGCCGTCTAGGTGATGCCGATCACCAAGCGTAACAAGCTATAGAATTTCACTTGACCAAGAGAAGCCTAATGCATGTGGTGTGTGCTCTAGGTAGCTCTCATGCACACTAATGAGGTCCTAACACAGGATTATGATTTCCTAATCACCTCACTAGGCTTTGTGTGACTTGCAATGCACTAGCAAAGAATACTTTTGAATGTGGGCAGCAAGACACTTAATGTGGCTAGTGGAGGGGGTATAAATAGCCCCAACCACCAAACTAGCCGTTGTTGGAGCTTTCTGCGCATGGGCGCACCGGACAGTCCGGTGCGCCACCGGTGCGCCAAAAGTGCACTCCAACAGGTAGTTCTGACAGCTAGCCATTGCTCTAACAGCGCACTGGGCAGTGAATAGTAACTGTCCGGTGTGCACTAGATAGTCTGGTGCGCGCACTAAAATTTGACTTTCCAAAGTCGCTACTCTCGGGTTTCTCGGGGGCAGAGGAGCTGCCCCGGGGGCATGCTGGTCCCACTGTCATGGGCGCATTGGACAGTCCGGTGCACACCGGACAGTCCGGTGCCCATAAGACAGCAAACCCAATTTCTTTTCCTTAGGTTTTTCTAAACTGTTTTCGTTCTAACTTGTGAGTGTGTTATAGAGTGACACCTAGCACTAGATGTGAGTGTGAACATGCACCAACACTACATTACAAATCTCTTGGTCAAACTACTCATCCACAACCCCTCTTTATAGTACGATTAAAATAAAAAATAGAAGACCTAATTCTATACCAAGTGTCCACAACTCCTTCGACACTCGGAATATGAAGACCTTCATTTTTTGATTCACCTTTTCAACCGCCGCTTCAAGTTCTCATCTTAGGGGTTGTTTTCACCATTGCAATGCAACCTCCTGTAATGCGACCTAACTTACCATCTGCAAAACACACGTTAGTCACATATAATCTTATGTTGACATTAATCACTAAAACCAACCAGAGGCCTAGATGCTTTCAATCTCCCCTTTTTGGTGATTGATGACAACCCTACAAGAGTGTGAGAGTAGTTTGTTTGTTTTCTATCAATAGTGAAGATGGTTAGTGATACTCAATAAGTTTGATAGAAAAAGCCATGTAATAGTATAGGAAGTATAAGCGCATACACAACATAAGTTTCTTGTTCACACAAGTATGAAATGAAATCTATGAACAAGAATTGAATGACTTGTGACAACATCATAGGTGAAAACATAATACACATACACAGTCATTAACAAACATCCTGAGAGCATATCATCGAGTTTGTGAGTTAAACATCATACAAAAGTGGAGCTAGTACAGAGAGTATCATGCATATATATTACATCAAAAGATCAAGAGTTCTCTCAACTAACTCCCTAACTCCCCTAGCTCACACAACTCACATCTCTCCCCCTTTGAACGTCAAATACCAAAAGGGTGATCCAAACCTATAGCCCAGAAGAAGAAGGAGGAGCAGGAGATGGCGCATCAGGTCACGGTCGAGGCAAAGAGCAAACAAAAGCAGAGTATCTGAGTCAGTCTAGGATTCAGGATCTATTGTAGAGGCTGTAGCTGGTGTTGACTCTGACGCTAGCTGCAGTGCAGTATCTGCTGGAGCTAGAGCAATCACGGAAACAACCACAATAGTAGTGGTAACAGCAGACACTGGAGGCACTGGTGGCTGAGCACTGACAGGTCCGATGACCTAGGTCGAGAAGTCCAGGGTGACTGGCCTGAGCAGAGAGATGGAAGGACCAAAGGAGTGGAGCTAGGGTCCTAACTGAATGGCTGGCACAACGGCAGCCTGAAGTGCTGGAGGAAGAGCAGACTGCATTGGAGGGATCGGAACACCGGTGTGCTGAAGAATATGAGTCATGAAGGCTCGATGCTCTGCCCTGTCTGCTAGGAGCTACTGCTAGAGAGTGTCCTGGCGGTCCTAAATAGTCTGGAACATCGACAACATCTGCTCGGACAACTGCTGATGAATAGTTGCCTACCTGGCCTACTCTGCGTCCATGTGAGCCTACTGCTGAGTGAGAGACTAAAGAATGGCAGCTAGAGCGGGGTCTATCGCTGGAGGAGCAGCACTGGAGCCACCAACCTCGTGATCATGGGAACGAGGTGGCATGGGAGGTGGCGGCGGAATCCCTAGATCCTCATCATCGTAGGAAGAAGTATCAGTAGTTTCACCCTGATCCTCAAACCTTCTGATGGCCTCGTCTTCAACCCTGAGATCTAGTGCCAGTGGATCAACTGGAGCTGGAGCGGTATCCTCAGGAGCTGGGTGATAGAAGCCAAACTGCATTCTGGAGGCCTCAAGTGTAGCCTAGAACTGAGGATGCTGGATCAGCTGAGCAAATATGTGGTATAGGTAGTGAGCGTATGGCAGCTGACGCCGAGCACGGAGACCATCCAAAATTTTGTCCTCTATCTCACAGATCAGAAAATCAACCACGTCAAACTCAGAGTGAGAGATCAAAGCACCGAGTAGCCAAAGCTGGATATGAGTGGTAGCCTCTCTATAGCCCATCCTCAGTAGCAGCGTGCGCCTCATGAGCTCATATAAGTCGCTGATGGAGTGAAATCTACTGGAGATCGCCGCAACCCATCTGTGGACGAAGGTTGAAACAGGGCGGTGACGTGAGCAGTGGCAGGAGCTACTCCGCCGTGAGGGCAACGAGGAGGGTCTGAAGTATCATAGCACAAGCTGTGGAGCCTCGTCGACGACTCGAGAAATCCAAATAGCTCTCTGATCTGAGCAGCATGTAAGGTGACATCTTCATGCTCAAACCTAAACCGCATCCACTGATGGTCGGGTCTATCCAAACTATGGCATAGAAAACTCTGACCCACTCCTTAACATATCTGCCACCGAAGGTCAGAAGAGAGTATAATCCTAGCAAATAGGTGATGTGACCCTCTGACTCTGCACCGGCTGCTGAGCGGAAGGCAGAGAGATCCAATCCCCAGTGAGCTCTCAGGGCAATCTGAGCTGACAACTATGCCCTGAAGAAGGTCTCCTAGGTCCTAGTGCTGAACAATGGCGCAGTCACTGGGTCTCTCTAAGCTGGCAACCATGAGTCCACGGGTACATGTCTAAACCGACGTACCCTAGCAGCTGTGGCCCGCTGAAGATCGAGCAGTCGAGGATCAGTAGCGAGAGGGCACACCTCAGTCTCGTCACACTCCTAGAAGCGAGGTGGAGGAATATGTGGAGCGGAAGCGGGAGCGAGAGCAGTGGAAGCTGGAGTGGTGGAGGTGGTGGAAGGCTCGAGAGCGACAGGAGCTAGGGAAGTGGGAGGTGGAGTGGAGACTGGGTTGGAAGGAGTGGATCAAGCAGTGGAGGAGCGAGTCCGAGACGAGAGGCAACGGACTCGGAAGGCGATCTAATCAGAGGGAATCCTCAACTGACCTCCCTGCTCTGCCTGATCTGTTGCCGCTGTTGCGGCAATCGCTGCACGGGTGGCTCTATCTAGACATCTTTTCTTCTTGCCCCCTTGCTACTCAAGGTAGACAGTCTTCCCCTTGTCCTGTCTGAAGGGGCGAGGAGGGTCCTGGTCATCTCCTTGAAAGGGAAATGTGCCCTTGGGCCATTTCTAAGTATTTTGGTGATTGAGTGCCAACACATGTGCTTAATTGTGAATTTATGAACATGGATGAACAAGGTGCAAATCATGAAGTAAAGGTATGTTTCTAAGCCTTAGTACATTGGTTTTTGTGTACTAATATATTTGTCTAAGTGTTAGAAACAGAAAGAAGAAGAAGAGAAAAGGGGAGAAGAATGACTTGGCTGTGTGCAGCCAAGACTCAGCTCGGTCTAGAGCACCGGACTGTCCGGTGTGCACCGGACAGTGTCCGGTGCGCCAGGCTGGCTCGGAGCGAACTGGCCACTCTCGGGAATTCGCCGACGGCGTACGGCTAAAATTCACCGGACTGTCCGGTGTGCACCGGACTGTCCGGTGAGCCAACGGTCGGCCCGGCCAACGGTCGGCCCGCGCAATCCGCGCGGGACACGTGGCGAAGCCAACGGTCGAAAGACGGCACCGGACTGTCCGGTGTGCACCGGACTGTCCGGTGTGCACCGGACATGTCCGGTGCGCCAACTGCGCCAGATCTTCCAACGGTCGGCAACGGTCGTCTTCGCCGTTTAAGGAAACAAATCGGGCACCGGACAGTGTCCGGTATGCACCGGACTGTCCGGTGCCCCCGACGACAGAAGGCAAGGATGGCCTTCCGGATTTGCTCTCAACGGCTCCTAGCTGCCTTGGGGCTATAAAAGGAGCCCCTAGGCGCATGGAGGAAACATACAAGCAACTCTTGAGCATTCTTGATCATCCACACTAAGTCTCTGCGCATTCGTTTGTGTTTCTAAGTGATTCGAGCTCTGTTCTAAGTGAGAACTCTGAGATAGTCTTGTGAGCTCGATTCTTGGCCGTGTGTGCGCGCTTTTGCTGTGGATTTGTGTGTGTTGCTTCCCTCCCTTACTCTGTGCTTTCTTTGTGATCATATACTTGTAAGGGCAAGAGACTCCAATTTGTGGAGATTCCTTGCAAACGGGATAGTGAAAGGAACAACAAAACACCGTGGTATTCAAGTGGGTCTTTGGACCGCTTGAGAGGGGTTGATTGCAACCCTCGTCCGTTGGGACGCCACAACGTGGAGTAGGCAAGCGTTGGGCTTGGCCGAACCACGGGATAAACCACTGTGTCACCTCTGTGCTTGATCTCTTGTGGTTTTGTGTTTTGTTGAGACTTCATCTTAGCCACTTGGCAATAATCGTACTAACACTTAACAAGTTTTTGTGGCTTAAGTTTGAAGTTTTTACAGGATCACCTATTCACCCCCCCCCCCTCTAGGTGCTCACAATTGGTATCGGAGCCGTTCTATTCACAAAGGGACTAACCGCCCGAATAGATGGATCCTAAGGGGAAGGGTATAGTGATCAACGACAAAGAGAAGGAGACCTTCGTCAACGAGCCGAAGGACGACAAGCCTACCGACTCCGGCTCGGGCCATAGACGGAAGGAAGGGAGGAAGAAGAAGACAAGGCGCATCAAGGAGATCGTCTACTACGACAGCGATGAGTCTACTTCCTCCCAAAAGGACGACCACAGCGACTACGAGAGGAAGAAATCGGTTAATTCAAACTTTTCTTTTGACTACTCTCGTATTCCGCAAAGTTCACATTCACATTTGCTCTCCATTCCACTCGGCAAGCCCCCACACTTTGATGGAGAGGACTACGGATTTTGGAGCCACAAAATGCGTAGTCACCTATTCTCTCTCCATCCGAGTATTTGGGAGATTGTAGAGAGTGGAATGCATTTTGATAGTTCGGATAGTCCCATGTTCATTAATGAACAAATTCATAAGAATGCACAAGCTACTACTGTTCTTCTAGCTTCCTTGTGCAGGGATGAATACCATAAGGTGAGCGGCTTGGATAACGCCAAGCAAATCTGGGACACCCTCAAGATTTCTCATGAGGGGAACGACGTCACCTTGCTCACCAAGATGGAGTTGGTGGAGGGAGAGCTTGGACGGTTCGCGATGATAAGGGGCGAGGAGCCGACGCAAACATACAACCGGCTCAAGACCCTTATCAACAAGATAAGAAGCTACGGGAGCACGCGATGGACGGACCACGACGTCGTCCGCCTAATGCTCAGGTCATTTACCGTTCTTGATCCTCACTTGGTGAACAATATACGTGAAAATCCCAGGTACACCAAGATGTCGCCCGAAGAAGTTCTTGGGAAATTCGTTAGCGGGCGAATGATGATCAAGGAGGCAAGATATGTGGACGACGCCTTGAATGGTCCGATCAACGAGCCGCAACCCCTTGCTCTCAAGGCAACACGAAGCAAGGAGGTGCTACCTAGCAAGGTGGCACAGATTGAAGCGGCTGGCCTTAATGATGAAGAGATGGCTCTCATCATCAAAAGATTCAAGACGGTGCTTAAAGGTCACAAGGGACAACCAAGCAAGACCAAAGCCAAGGGGAAGCGCTCATGCTTCAAATGCGGTAAGCTTGGTCATTTCATTGCTAACTGTCCCGATAATGAAAGTGACCAGGAAAGGGGAACAAAAGAGAGAAGAAGAAGCAATACAAGAAGGCAAAGGGCGAGGCGCATCTAGGAAAGGAGTGGGACTCGGATTGCTCCTCCTCCGACTCCGACAACGAAGGGCTCGCTGCCACTGCCTTCAACAAATCGGCTCTCTTCCCCAACGAGCGTCTCACATGCCTCATGGCAAGGGAGAAGAAGGTGAGTACTCAAGACTCCACTTATGCTTCTTCTAGTGATAGTGAGTCTAGTAGTGATGATGATGACATAGATTATTCATGCTTGTTCAAGGGCTTAGATAGATCTAAGATAGATAAAATCAATGAATTGATTGATGCTTTGAATGAAAAGGATAGGCTTTTAGAAAAGCAAGAGGATTTATTGTATGATGAACATGATAAGTTTGTAGAGGCACAAAAATCATATGCTTTAGAAGTAAAAAGAAATGAAGTGCTTTCTAGTGAAATATCTTCTTGTCATGAAACCATTGCTACTTTACAAAGTGTTAACCATGATTTAAATGCTAAATTAGAAGTAACAAATAAATCTAAGTCTTGTGTTGAAAATGTTACAATTTGCACTAGGTGTAAGGATTTTGATGTTAACACTTGTAGCAAACACTTAGTTTCAATTTCAAAACTAAATGATGAAGTGGCTAGTCTTAATGCCCAACTTAAGACTAGCAAAAGTGAAGTTGATAAGATAAATTTGCAAGGGATGCCTACACGGTTGGTAGACACCCCTCAATTAAGGATGGTCTTGGCTTCAAGAGAGAGGCCAAGAACTTAACAAGCCATAAGGCTCCCATCTTCGTCAAGGAGAAAGGGAAGGCCCCTATGGCTAGTAGTGCTAAAAAGAACCATGCTTTCTTATACCATGATAGGAGACATGCTAGAAATGCTTATAATGATTTTGATTCACATGTTTATGATTCTCATGCCATGTTTGCCTCTAGTTCCTCTCATAAGCATGATAGAGATATGAGTAGGAAAAATGTTGCACATATGTCTAGGAGAAATTTTGCTCATGTTCCTAGAAAAGTTGTAAACAAACCTTCTACCATTTATTATGCTTGCAATACTCCCTTTGCTATTTGTAGAAAGGGTAAGAAGGTAGTTGCTAGGAAATTAGGGGCTAGATGCAAGGGAGATAAATCTTGCATTTGGGTCCCTAAAGATATTTGTGCTAACCTTGCAGGACCCAACATGAGTTGGGTACCTAAGACCCAAGCCTAAATTTGCCTTGCAGGTTTATGCATCCGGGGGTTCAAGCTGGATTATCGACAGCGGATGCACAAACCATATGACGGGGGAGAAGAAGATGTTCACCTCCTACGTCAAGAATAAGGATTCCCAAGATTCAATTATATTCGGTGATGGGAATCAAGGCAAGGTAAAAGGGTTAGGTAAAATTGCAATTTCTAATGAGCATTCTATCTCAAATGTATTCTTAGTGGAGAGTCCTTGGATATAATTTGCTATCTGTTAGTCAATTATGTCAAATGGGATATAATTGTCTATTTACAAATGTAGATGTGTCTGTCTTTAGAAGATGTGATGGTTCACTAGCTTTTAAGGGTGTACTAGACGGCAAGCTTTATTTAGTTGATTTTGCAAAAGAAGAGGCCGGTCTAGATGCATGCTTAATGGCTAAGACTTGCATGGCTGGCTGTGGCATCGCCGCTTAGCTCACGTGGGGATGAAGAACCTCCACAAGCTTCTAAAGGGAGAACACGTGATAGGTCTAACAAATGTGCATTCGAAAAGATAGACCTTGTGCAGCTTGTCAGGCAGGTAAACAGGTGGGAGGAGCGCATCACAGCAAGAATGTGATGACCACGTCAAGACCTCTGGAGCTGCTGCATATGGACCTCTTCGGACCCGTCGCCTATCTAAGCATAGGAGGAAGTAAGTATGGTTTAGTTATTGTTGATGACTTTTCCCGCTTCACTTGGGTGTTCTTTTTGGCAGGATAAGTCTGAAACCCAAGGGACCCTCAAGCGTTTCCTCAGGAGAGCTCAAAATGAGTTTGAGCTCAAGGTGAAGAAGATAAGGAGCGACAACGGGTCCGAGTTCAAGAACCTTCAAGTGGAGGAGTTTCTTGAGGAGGAAGGGATCAAGCACGAGTTCTCCGCTCCCTACACACCACAGCAAAATGGTGTGGTAGAGAGGAAGAACAGGACGCTAATCGATATGGCAAGGACGATGCTTGGAGAGTTCAAGACCCCCGAGTGCTTTTGGTCGGAAGCCGTGAACACGGCTTGTCACGCCATCAACAGGGTCTATCTTCATCGACTCCTCAAGAAGACTTCGTATGAGCTACTAACCCGGTAACAAACCCAATGTATCGTACTTTCGTGTATTTGGGAGCAAGTGCTACATTCTAGTGAAGAAGGGTAGAAATTCTAAGTTTGCTCCCAAAGCTGTAGAAGGGTTTTTATTAGGTTATGATTCAAATACAAAGGCGTACAGGGTCTTCAACAAATCGTCGGGTTTGGTTGAAGTCTCTAGCGACGTTGTATTTGATGAGACTAATGGCTCTCCAAGAGAGCAAGTTGTTGATTGTGATGATGTAGATGAAGAAGAGGTTCCAACGGCCGCTATACGAACCATGGCGATTGGAGACGTTCGGCCACAGGAACAAGATGAACGAGATCAACCTTCTTCCTCAACGACGGTGCATCCCCCAACTCAAGACGATGAACAGGTTCATCAAAAGGAGGCGTGTGATCAAGGGGGAGCACAAGATGATCATGTGATGGAGGGAAGAAGCGCAACCGGCACCTCCAACCCAAGTTCGGGCGATGATTCAAAGGGATCATCCCGTCGACCAAATTCTGGGTGACATTAGCAAGGGAGTAACTACTCGGTCTCGACTAGTTAATTTTTGTGAACATTACTCTTTTGTCTCCTCTATTGAGCCTTTCAGGGTAGAGGAGGCCTTGCTAGATCCGGATTGGGTGTTGGCCATGCAGGAGGAACTTAACAACTTCAAGTGCAATGAAGTTTGGACGCTGGTGCCTCGTCCCAAGCAAAATGTTGTGGGAACCAAGTGGGTATTCCGCAACAAACAAGACGAGCACGGAGTGGTGACAAGGAACAAGGCTCGACTTGTGGCAAAAGGTTATGCCCAAGTCGCAGGTTTGGACTTTGAGGAGACTTTTGCTCCTGTGGCTAGGCTAGAGTCCATTCGTATCTTGCTAGCATATGCCGCTCACCATTCTTTCAGGTTGTACCAAATGGATGTGAAGAGCGCTTTCCTCAACGGGCCAATAAAGGAGGAGGTGTACGTGGAGCAACCCCCTGGCTTTCGAGGATGACCGTACCCCCGACCACGTGTGTAAGCTCTCTAAGGCGCTCTATGGACTTAAGCAAGCCCCAAGAGCATGGTATGAATGCCTTAGAGATTTCTTACTTGCTAATGCTTTCAAGGTTGGGAAAGCCGATCCAACTCTTTTTACAAAGACATGTGATGGTGATTTGTTTGTATGCCAAATTTATGTCGATGACATAATATTTGGTTCTACTAATCAAAAGTCTTGTGAAGAGTTTAGCAGGGTGATGACGCAGAAATTCGAGATGTCGATGATGGGCGAGTTGAACTACTTCCTTGGGTTCCAAGTGAAGCAACTCAAGGACGCACCTTCATCTCCCAACGAAGTACACGCAAGATCTGCTAAAGCGGTTTGGGATGAAGGACGCCAAGCCCGCAAAGACTCCGATGGGAACCGACGGACACACCGACCCTCAACAAAGGAGGTAAGTCCGTTGATCAAAAAGCATACCGGTCAATGATAGGGTCTTTACTTTATTTATGTGCTAGTAGACCGGATATTATGCTGAGCGTATGCATGTGTGCTAGATTTCAATCCGATCCTAAGGAGTGTCACTTGGTGGCGGTGAAGCGAATTCTTAGATATTTAGTCGCTACGCCTTGCTTCGGGATCTGGTATCCAAAGGGGTCTAACTTTGACTTGATTGGGTACTCAGATTCCGACTATGCTGGATGTAAGGTCGATAGGAAGAGTACATCAGGGGACGTGCCAATTCTTAGGAAGGTCTCTGGTGTCATGGAACTCTAAGAAACAAACCTCCGTTGCCCTATCCACCGCTGAGGCCGAGTACGTTGCCGCAGGTCAGTGTTGCGCGCAACTACTTTGGATGAGGCAAACCCTCAGGGACTTTGGCTACAATCTGAGCAAAGTCCCACTCCTATGTGATAATGAGAGTGCTATCCGAATAGCGGAAAATCCTGTTGAGCACAGCCGCACAAAGCACATTGACATCCGGCAATCACTTTTGAGAGACCACCAGCAAAAGGGAGATATCGAAGTGTTTTATGTTAGCACCGAGAACCAGCTAGCCGATATCTTTACCAAGCCTTTAGATGAGAAGACCTTTGCAGGCTGCGTAGTGAGCTAAATGTCTTAGATTCGCGGAACTTGGATTGAATTGTAGCATACATGTATTCATGCTTTTGATCATGTTCCTTTTTGCATTTTGTTGCTTATTATGGTGCTCAAGTTGTACAAACCACTCCCTGGACCTCACAAGTCCGTTGCAAAGTGATGCACATGTTTAGGGGGAGATGTGTTACAACTTGACCCTTTGAGACTAACCATCTGTTTGAGTTTGCTTGTTTTAGTCACAAAGGAGAATTGAAAGGGAAAAGGTGGACTTGGACCATGAAAGACTTCCACTGCACTCCGATGAGGGGTAACCTTATTCCAAGTCCATCTCATGAACTCTTATTGCCATTTGCTCTTAATTGAAGATTTTTTTTTGAGGCAATGGGGTTAAAGGGCCAAAATTGATCCCGTTTTGGTGGGTTGATGCCAAAGGGGGAGAAAATAAAGGCCAAAGCAATAAATGGATCAGCTACCACTGAGAGATTTGAAAATAGTAGAGTAGAGTTTTGGTTTGTCAAAACTCTTTCATTATCTCTTTTGGCTTCTTGTGGGGAGAAGTATTGATTATGGAAAAAAGGGGGAGTTTTTGAAATCTTTGATCAATCTCTTTTGGAGTGACTCTCTTTTTGCTTAAACATGTGTGTTTAACTTAGAGATAGAGATTTGAGTTTGATTTGCAAAAACAAACCAAGAGGTGGCAAAGGATGATCCATATATGCCAAAATTGAATAAAACTTAAATTTATTTTATTGAAGTGAGTTTGCACTTGTTCTAGTTGCTTTATGTTGTGTTGGCATAAATCACCAAAAAGGGGGAGATTGAAAGGGAAATGTGCCCTTGGGCCATTTCTAAGTATTTTGGTGATTGAGTGCCAACACATGTGCTTAATTGTGAATTTATGAACATGGATGAACAAGGTGCAAATCATGAAGTAAAGGTATGTTTCTAAGCCTTAGTACATTGGTTTTGTGTACTAATATATTTGTCTAAGTGTTAGAAACAGAAAGAAGAAGAAGAGAAAAGGGGAGAAGAATGACTTGGCTGTGTGCAGCCAAGACTCAGCTCGGTCTAGAGCACCGGACTGTCCGGTGTGCACCGGACAGTGTCCGGTGCGCCAGGCTGGCTCGGAGCGAACTGGCCACTCTCGGGAATTCGCCGACGGCGTATGGCTAAAATTCACCGGACTGTCCGGTGTGCACCGGACTGTCCGGTGAGCCAACGGTCGGCCCGGCCAACGGTCGGCCGCGCAATCCGCGCGGGACACGTGGCGGAGCCAACGGTCGGAAGACGGCACCGGACTGTCCGGTGTGCACCGGACATGTCCGGTGCGCCAACTGCGCCAGATCTTCCAACGGTCGGCAACGGTCGTCTTCACCGTTTAAGGAAACAAATCGGGCACCGGACAGTGTCCGGTGTGCACCGGACTGTCCGGTGCCCACGACGACAGAAGGCAAGGATGGCCTTCCGGATTTGCTCTCAACGGCTCCTAGCTGCCTTGGGGCTATAAAAGGAGCCCCTAGGCGCATGGAGGAAACATACAAGCAACTCTTGAGCATTCTTGATCATCCACACTAAGTCTCTGCGCATTCGTTTGTGTTTCTAAGTGATTCGAGCTCTGTTCTAAGTGAGAACTCTGAGATAGTCTTGTGAGCTCGATTCTTGGCCGTGTTGTGCGCGCTTTTGCTGTGGATTTGTGTGTGTTGCTTCCCTCCCTTACTCTGTGCTTTCTTTGTGATCATATACTTGTAAGGGCAAGAGACTCCAATTTGTGGAGATTCCTTGCAAACGGGATAGTGAAAGGAATAACAAAACACCGTGGTATTCAAGTGGGTCTTTGGACCGCTTGAGAGGGGTTGATTGCAACCCTCGTCCGTTGGGACGCCACAACGTGGAGTAGGCAAGCGTTGGGCTTGGCCGAACCACGGGATAAACCACTGTGTCCACCTCTGTGCTTGATCTCTTGTGGTTTTGTGTTTTGTTGAGACTTCATCTTAGCCACTTGGCAATAATCGTACTAACACTTAACAAGTTTTTGTGGCTTAAGTTTGAAGTTTTTACAGGATCACCTATTCACCCCCCCTCTAGGTGCTCACACTCCTCCCCCTAATGTGTGACATTCATCGTCCGCACGATCTTGAACTAGCTACTGACATACTGCAAGATAACAAGAAAAGGTAAGCAAGAGCAGTAGAGTAGTAGATAAGGCCTGATTAGAGTGAAATAGCTACCTAGGAACTTCTTGAGAGAGAGGAACCAGACAGGACAGGAGAAAACACAGGCGGGCAGGCGAAATCACTGAAACGAATAAGAGGTGAGCACGTATTAGTCACATAGTCATAAGTATATGAAATGTGAATAAATACAAACATAGAGAGTTATGGCACAAAAACTGGGAGTTTTGGAGAAACAGAGGTCAAACGGTGCGGAGAACGACGTTTGAACGGTGAATTGTGCCATAGAGAGTTTGAAATTCAAAATGGGGCATGAATGATCGGGAATTGAGCCGATACTTCATGGATATGTATAAGTTTGGCAGAGGAAAAACATTTTTGGCACTCGACTCGAAACGAATCACCATAAAGATAAATAGGTTGTGAAATAGGTGACTGGAATATTGGATAGGTGTGAAATTTGGCGTGAGAGGTACTGGTAGTAGCTGGAAGTGTGCTGGAAAAAAAAATGGGGTCGATTTGAGCTATTTTGACTGGTTTGGGCATTTCACCGAGCACTTGGCGTGCAGGTTTTTTAAACGACGGTGAATGGCTATTTGGGATGCGAAACCCTCCCTAGGGAGCTTAGAACTGCAGGGGAGCAACACTTGACATCCAGGGACACTCACATACACTTGGATTCACAAGATTTCACAGGATTTGGAAGAATTTGAGATCGAGGGGGTGTGAGAGATGGAGCTTTTACAGCAGAGAAATCAGAGAGGAGTGAAGTGGGAAGAGGCTCACCAGAGGAAGGGGAAACACAAGCACTGGCCAGGGGGCTCGCCGGAGCACAGTGAACGGCGGTCCCCGGTGGCAACAGGGCGATGGCCGAGAGGAGCTCACGGCACAGAGGAAGAAAGGACTTGGCTGCGCGCATGTGAAAAAGACGCCTGGCCTCAGTCTCGGGCGGAGGAAGCATTTTTAAAAACACTTCATGAGCACACCGGATAGGGCTGCACAGTGGCAGATCCACGCGTGCCCCAACCGGTGCACCAGACATTGCACAATGCAGTGTCCGGTGCACACGGGACTGGTGAGCCCAGACAGAGGGAATTTTGATTTTTTCTAGGAAATTTTGAACCAAATCAAATCCCAACTTATAAGCACACAAAAGAACAATTGTTGGGACATGTATTGGTACCCTCACATATTCTCTCATATTTTTCAAAATGTTGTGCCATAGGCTAGATAATTTTTAGAGAAAATAGGCAAATTGTGAGATTTTGCATTAGGGTATTGCACTAAAGGTTTCATGTATGAATTGAGTTGTGAATACTCCCCCTAAGTGCAGTACCATATGCATATCTCAAAAACCAACAATTGCATAGTAAATGAAATTTAAGTACCAAAAGCTTAAAGCTAGAACTTGTCAAGTTTGAGCTCAAGTTAAGCTTTTTCACTCGCTTTGTTGGCGGTTATCTCAACTAGGTTAGACAAGCCCTAGATGCAATACAAGAAATTTAAATATGCAATGCAAGCTTTGACAACACCATTTTATAATGAAGTAAAATTTATGAGATCAAGAATATTTAGCTCATTCCTCAACATACAAAAGTGGGTTTTGTTTAAAGGCTTTGTGAAAATATCCACTAATTGATCTTCTGATCTCACTCCTTATTGGTTTTATTATGAAGAACATGTGTCATGAAGGCTCGGTGCTCTGCCCTGTCTGCTAGAAGTTGCTGCTGGAGAGTGTCCTGGCGGTCCTGAATAGTCTGGAACATCGACAAACATCCGCTCGGACAACTGCTGATAAATAGTTGCCTGCCTGGCCTACTCTGCATCCATGTGAGCCTGCTACTGAGTGAGTGGCTAAAGAACGGCAGCCAGAGCGGGGTCTATCGCTGGAGGACCAGCACTGCAGCCACTAGCCTCGTGATCATGGGAACGAGGCATGTTTTTTCTATAGTAAACTGACGAATAGAGATAAGGTTTTGATAATTTGTGGGACAACAAGAATCATACTAAGCAAAGAGGACCAACAAAAGATGACCCAATGGTGGTGATGAGAATGTTGGACCCATCACCAATGATGGTGGAGGAGGAGAAAAAGATGGAGGTGGAGTGGGTGAGAATACCAGGGTGTGAGGCCATGTAATCGTATTTGAGTAAACAATCTCATTTAAGCAAGATCTATCTATATGATATAGAAACTGTAGTAATGTACGGCCAACTAACTAGTTGGTAATAAATACTGCTTGATTGATTGGGTTTACATGATTACACTTATATATATACTTGGACTCAACCAATAGGAGCAGTAAACGGGAACAATTATGGGCAATCACCGCAAGCGATCAGACCGCTAACACATTTCTTTGACTTGCATGGCTTTCTTCATATCCTTGGATTGGACGCTTGAGAGATGAATAGTAACTCTCGCCGCTCTTGGCCTGGCCAATCTGATGGTCGTAGTAGATAACTGTTGTTATTCTCTTACAAGAGGATTCAGAGTGTTGAGGCGAGGATTCAACTCCATGACGCTTCTAATCGGCTCAGAGTTGTGGAAAGGAACTCTAGATGTTCAACAACCAACCTTTGGACTGGATCTGTTTTCGGTGGGAGGTCAACATGTGGGTTCTGGCGGGACCCAGACAACTACACAGCCTATTGCCACTTGCCGGCTGCAAATCTGTCATAATTAATCATAAAAGCAACTCCAAGAGACTCTAAATAGCAGGGTTATCCTGGGCACGTGCGGTGTGCGACCGCATAGGCACCCAACCAATCTATACTACTACTATTAAGATGATAAGGAGGGCGTCCACACCTCGCCCTGCCCTGTTGCGCGTGTGCCCCCCCCCACCCCACGCCTCTTCTTTGCCTCGCCCCCCACACGCGCCACCCTCTCCCGACGCCGCGTGCCGTGATTACAGGGCTGTCACACCCCCATCCTCGCCCCACATGCTACCCCCCATCCATCCACTTGAGCTTAGCACGTCGTGCTCCCCAAACCCCAAATCTTTCCTAAAACCGATTGGGCAAAGATCTAGGGCGTGGCGCCAGCCATGGCGAGCTCTGTACTTGCCTACCCCGATCGCTTCTACGCCGTGGCAGCCTATGCCTTGCACCAGGATGAGGCTAGCATTGGCTCACCATCTCCCTCCTTTTCTTATGGGATGAGCCCTTTCGCGTCCTCTGTGGCAACGATGGCCATGGCTGGTAGCGGTAGGGCCGACTCTGCCTGATGTGCATCCTCGGAGGTCGGATGATCCCCCGCTCGACTGACAAGTCACTCTGCTGCTTGGGCGGGGAGATCTGGATCATGACCATTGACCGGCACGCGTCACTCGTAGACGTCCACGCGTGCCTCTCCCCTATCCATGAGGAAGTCGCGCCACCGCCGGAGCCCTAGTTTGTGGTCGCATCCTCGACACCACAGTCGCCTCCTCTCCTTGCCCTATGTGATCGTCGTCATAGTCGCCGACAGGCTCAAGAAGCATTGCATCGTGGTGTCGACCTCAGAGCTCGCCGTCGCAGCCAACTCAGCCAAGACGATGACCACCGTCGACACCACAATGTAACATCAGCAGGGTCATTCAGTGTAACCACTTTGGAGATTGGACCTGAATATTCAAACTTGGTGGCGCAATGATTTTGCTAATATTTAGCTTTGGCTGTCAACCTACTCCAGGTGTTGAGGAAAACAGGGTGCCTCAAGAACATATGAAGACTTTGGTGCCTTGCAGTTTTTGTAAGCCCGCCCTTCATAGACTGATTCAAGGTGATGAGGTGGCACTACCCCTCATTGTTATTCAAGGAATTTTGAGGCTGGGGGTTGTTTTGTAAGAGCATTGTAAAATAACTTGTTTTAAATTTTATGGTTTCTGTAACATGAATACATGACATGTGATAGTTGCATAGAAGATCTGCCAGTAGCAGCAAGAGACCAAGAGAGATAGAGATTGTTTTTCCTTTTAATCCCACTTTTTGGGATTAAGATTAGGACATATTAAAAAATACAGGTGTCAATTTTGTGTTGCTAACCCTAAGCTAACCAAATAATTGTACATGTTGTCCAGGGATCAATTTTGCCTGAAAGAGTTTTAAAAGCGGCTTAGGCAAAGCTTAGATGATGCAAACGTGTTGGACAGGATTGCATTGCTAAATAGTCCTGAGGTTAAGGTGTTAAATGAACTCTCTTGTATGCAAATGAAAGTAAGGACACATAGCTTTTCACTCAAATGGATTTCCAGAGTCACATCAAATTTGATTGTGTGTCGTCGACGCACGAGCATCGTACTAGTATATATATATATATATATAAGTATAGGGTAGTATATTAGGAGCCCTATACTTTAATAGTTAGAGAAAGCCCAGGCTGACCACCCCTGCGACCTAGTCTAGCCTGGCGTATCCACCCACTCCCCAACAGGATGTCTGATGCGCCCCCACCCCACGCTGAGCACAAAAAATGAATGCATGCATGAGTAAAACATGTTTCGCTGCATGCACGTAAATTTAGAAAAGAGATGTGTGTCATTTTCTATTTTTAAATGATGTATTTCCTCCATAAATATAGGATCGCTGCAACAGCCATACAGGTAGGCCTGTCAGGACCAGTTTATGATATATACTGATACTAAATATGCTACATAATGTAGATATTTATGCAATTTGATATACTGCGTAAAAATTTGTTATCTGCTGCATGCGCACAAAATTAGGATGACAAAAATGTACTATGAAGGAAATGAATTGGCATATATGGAAACAAAAAATTGTATTTAATTCTTTATTTCCTCTATAAATATAGGGTATCTCTAACAGCAATGCAGCTAAACTCTTTAGAACTAGTTTATGATATATACTGATACTAATTATGCTACACGGTGTAGGTATTTATGCAATCCGGTACACTGCGTAAATCTGTTTCCTGCTGCATGCGCATAAATTTAGGATGTCGAGAATGTGCGATGAAAGGAAATGAATTAGCATGTATGGAAACAAAAATCGTATTTAATGCTTGATTTCCTCCATAAATAAAGGATACCTCCAACAGCCATGCACCTAAACTCGTTAGAACTAGTTTATGATATATACTGATACTAATTATGCTACACGACGTAGGTATTTATACAATTTGGTACACTGTGTAAAAATCTATTTCTTGCTACATGCACACAAATTTAGGATGACACGATATGCGAAAGGAAATGGATTGACATGCATGTAAACAAAAAATCTTATTTAAGTGCTTTATTTCCTCCATAAATATAGGATCACTCCAACAGCCATGCAAATAGGCTCGTTAGAACCAGTTTATGACATAAACTTATACAAATTATGCTACACGATGTAGGTATTTATGCAATGCGGTACTGCGTAAAAAGTCTGGCATGTGGTTCACTGGTGGACGCATCTCTAGGTTCGAGCGTAAAAACTTTAAGTTTTGAGCATAAAACTTCTCATTTATAAGCGTAAATAACGAGCCAACGTGAGAGGTTGATAGCTCTAGTGGGTTGTATTTACGATCCTATTTTTATGGCAGATCCGAAAATATGGGAGTCGCATGCATGCAGTTTCTATTTTTATACAGACCCAAAAATTATGGCAAATCGTGTGAGTTTCCATTGCATACACGCAAATTTTGGATTATATTTTCCTTTTAATTGCACGTGCGCATGACATGAGTCTTACAGAGCATAAATTCTTATACAATGTCGCATAAATACTTACACCATATAGCATAATTGATAAAAACCATAATATCGGTCCAACTAAGAACGTTAACGGGAATTAAGGATTTTTTAATGTAGACGTAAAAATCTGGCAGTTACGAACATAAGTGATTTGATTTAATTTTTTATAGTAATTACGAACAGGCGAGAATTAGGGACAGTTTTATGGCAGACGTAAAAATCTGGCAGTTACGAATATAAGTGATCTAATTTGATTTTTATGGTAATTACGAACAACATAAATCAAGGAATTGTCTTTCCAATGTGCATGCAAAAAAATAATGCACTAAACTGATATACGAGCTCCGTGTTCAGGCATAAAATAGTACAGTTTTTAGTAAATAGTGCATGTGATAAGCATAAAACACAATAATAGAAAGACAACATGAATCGGAGGAGGTCGTCGACGACACAAGAACATATGGAGGTCGCCACTCGTGCCGCTT